>PVKP010002275.1:0-126562 GCA_004027715.1 Plecturocebus donacophilus
TGAAACCTCATCTTTATTAAATATATATATTTATATATATTGTATATATACAATATTGTATATATTGTATATATATAATGTATATATATATATACACACACACACATATATAAATAAATTAGGTGGGCGTAGTGGCCCGCACCTGTAGTCCCAGCTACTTGGGAGGCTGAGGCAGGAGAATCACTTGAACCTGGGGGGTGGAGGTTGCAGTGAGCCGAGATCATGCCACTGCACTCCAGCCTGGTGACAAAGTGAGACTTCATCTCAAAAAAAAAAAAAAAAAAGAAAGAATAGAGGCCCTTGTCTCCAACACCTGAAGCCTTAACTCATTCTCCCGAGCTCCAAGGCTCCGAGGCTTTAGCGTGTCCCATGGGCTTGTGGAGTGTGGAGACACAGACCACCTACTGCAGTGGGGCTCCCAGTCTGATTAGAGCTGGCCACAGCTCTCTGCGTGGTGGCCTGGGGAGTCAGCGGAATCTTTTGTTGGCTCCTAGCATGCAGCAGGCAGATAAGCAAGGCCAGAGGAGGGGCAGTTCTTCTGGGTGTGCCAACCATGGCAAGGCTGAGCCTGGTGGCGGGGGCTTCTCTCTCACCCCAACCAGTGGATATTGCTGGCAGGAGGACTGGGAGGGGGCCAGTGTGAGCTGGCTCTAGTGAGCCTTGCACCCCTCCTCAACAAAACAGTGTAGTAGGTTGAATCCTGTCAGCCTTAAAAGATATGTCCAAGTTCTAACCCCCAGTACCTGTGAATGTGACCTTGGAAAATAGGGTCTTTGCAGGGATCATTAATGATCTCAAGATAGAATAGGTCATCCAGCATTTAGGGTGCATCTACATCCAGTGCCAATTGTCCTTAGAAAAGGCAAGAAGAGATTTGAGACAGAGATGCACAGACCAGGGAGCTAGGTGACGGCAGAGTGGGGATTGGCATGCCGCATGTGCCAGCTAAGGAACACCAAAATGCTGGCAGCCACCAGAACTACGGAGGGGCATGGGAGGGACCCTCCCTGAGAAGCCCACCCAGCAGACACCTTCTGGCCCCTGGAACTGGGAGAGCTTGTGGTAATTTGTTGCCGTGGCAACCCTGTGTCTTTTTTTAAATTTAATTTTATTTTACTTTACTTTTTATTTTATTTTATTTTATTTGACAGGGTTTCGCTCTTGTTGCCCAGGCTGGAGTGCAGTGGTACGATCTCGGCTCACTGCAACCTCCACCTCCCAGATTCAAGTGATTCTTCTGCCTCAGCCTCCTGAGTAGCTGGGATTACAGATGCCCGCCACCACATCTGGCTAATTTTTGTATTTTTAGTAGAGACGGGGTTTCACCATGTTGGCCGGGCTGGTCTCAAACTCCCAACCTCAAGTGATCCACCCACCTTAGCCTCCCAAAGTGCTGAAATTATAAGCATGAGCCACCACACCCAACCCATTTCAACTAATTTTAATTTAAAGTAGTAACTCCTTTTTTTTTTTAACCTCAGCAGGCATCCCGCATTATCCCACATTGTTTTGCATGGGCTGCCTTTTTCGGTTTGACATTTCCCTTTGAGGTGGTCTGTGCCTGTCTGTGTATCAGAGGTAGGTGCTGCCTTGTTTTGGACCAGGGATGGAATCTGGGCATGCTGTTGGGATGCCCTGTAATGCACTTGGCCAGTCCCCACAGGATGTTTGGGTCATTTCCAGCCCTGTGTTGTTCAGACAGGGCTGCATTTGTTGTGTGATGGAGGGAAGGCGGCCTGCTGTGTAGCCTGTTCCTCCGACTTCCTCGTGCTTTGTTTTGCCAGGCATGCTGCAGGCCTGAGGGTGTTGACTGAAGGACAGCAGGAGCCCTCAGTCTGTGGGGAGAGGCTGAGCTTAGTGCAGCAAACATGGGATGCTGCAGGGAGGGCTCTGGCCAGGTGGGCCCTGAAGCCTGCCCCTGGGAGCTGCCCCATGGCCCAGCCTCTGTGAACAGTCGTGACTCAGTGGCATCCCAAGAAACAGGTGAGGGTCAGCACTGTGGCGTCTGGGAACCTGGACTTGAATCTTGACTCTGCCTTGTAAATAGCTACCTTGTGGTCCCATCTGCGTGTCCTGGAGCCATGGGTCACGCTGGCCCTTGCAGTAACTCACTCTTTGGGTTACAAGCATCAGAACATTAATTAGTGTTCTGATCATCCTGCGCTAATAAAGCAAGGAAGGAAGTGTATTAGTGCAGACAACTAGAAATGGAAAGATCCGAGATGCAGCTGACTGGCTTCAGGTCCATCTGGGCTCAGGGCTGTCTCTCCTCTCTCCACTCTTCTCTGCATTGTTTTCAGACAGCCTCTCCTGGAGTGACCTCTGCTTGGGCAGGTGGCCGCCAGTATAGCTCCAGGTGTATATCACATGTGCTCAGCAACTGCAGCAGATACAGCACTGCTCTTTCCTGAAAGTCTCAGAATTGGGACATGGGGAGTGTTATGGGTTGAACTGTGTCCTCCCAAATTCATATCTTGAAGTCCTAACCCTCAAGGCCTCAGAATGGGACTATATTTGGAGATAACATTATTACCTTGGAGATTAGGTAACATGAGGCCTTAGAGTGGGCCCTAGTGACTGCTGTCCCTATAATAAAAGGGGATTTGGAAATGGAGACCCATGCATAGGGCAGGCCACATGAAAACATGTGGAGAAGACACCATCTCCGAGCCATGTGCTCAGAAGGAAATCTGCCTGCCAGTACCTTAACACATTTCTGTTGTGTAAAGCCCCGCAGTCTGTGGTACCTTTTTGTGGCCACGCCTGGACACACTAATGCAGGGAGTTACTGTCTGAGGGGCACAGAGTTTCTGTTTGGAAAGATGAAGAGTCCTGGAAGTAGATCGAGGGGATGGTTGTTGTGCGCCACAGTAAATGTGCTAAATCTCGGAACTTTGTGCTTTAAAATGCTCAGGTTTATGTTACATGTATTTTACCATGATTTTTTTTTTTTTTTTTTAATGAATGAGAGGTTCTTATGTTGCCCAGGTTGGTTGGCCTCGAACTCATAGCCTCGCCTCCTCAAGCTCCAGGACAACTGGCCTGAGCCACCGCGGCCCCTGATTTTTTTTTTAAGTCCCAAAATGGACCCCAATTTTCCTGGCTTGGGGCAGGTTTCTCTCCTTGAAAAGTTGTCCTGGCCTGGAGCAGGGGACACATTGATGGGCCAGGTCATTGGTGGGTCATGCGACTATTCTTAGAACCAGAGGAGACAAAGGTGGGGGAGGGTTGGCAATACCAGAAGCATGTGGGGGAGGGTGATTCCTTTGTGAAAAATTAGGGCGCTTTTCCCAGAAGAGAGAACGAATATAGCTGGGCACAAGCAGTAGGTGATCACTTCAGCCTAGCTCCAGTAGCGGCTGGCCAGTCATGGCCAGGTGGTCTGCAAAGGTGTAACCAAAGAGTTGGCTCCACTTAAAACATACCAAGAGGGCCGGGCGCAGTGGCTCACGCCTGTAATCCCATCACTCTGGGAGGCCGAGGTGGGCAGATCACCTGAAGTCAAGAGTTGGAGACCTGCCTGGCCAACATGACGAAACCCCACCTCTACTAAAAGTACAAAAATTAGCTGGGTGTGGTGGTGCACACCTGTAATCCGCTGCTCAGGAGGCTGCAGCAGGATTGCTTGAACCCAGGAGGTGGAGGTTGCAGTGAGCCTCGGTCACACCATTGCGTTCTAGCCTGGGCGACAGAGCGAGACTCTGTCTCAAAAAATAAAATTAAAAAAAAATGAGAAAAATAAAGCACACCAAGAGGCAGTGCGGCCCAGGGGTAAAGCATGTTGACTTCCCATCTAGGCTGCATGGTCTAACTCTGTCACTCACCGGCTCCATGACCTCACATGTGTACTTATCCTCCGTGTGCCTCAGTTTTCTACCTGTGAAGTGGGGTTTCTGATAGTAGCTGTGTCATGGGATTGTTTTGAGAATCAAATGGGTTAACACATGCAGACAGCTTAGAATGAGGCCTGGCACTGCATACCCAGAGCAAGTCTGTTGTTAGGTCTGTTGCCATCAGTCAGGAGCTGCCAGAGAGGAAGGGAAAAGAGACTCAGAGTGGGAGACCATGCGGGATCTTCAGGAGGGGAAGAACAAGGGCTTAGCAGACTTCACCGCATGTTGTTTTAGGATGTGGGTGTGAAGATGCTGGTGACGCAGGAGTGAGAGAAACGGAGAGAAAGGGAATGTGTGCAACAGTGAACCCTCATCAGCCACCCACGTGCCCTGAAGGCCTCGAGCACAGCTGGACTTCTGCCCCTCACACTGTTTGCTCTTGTTACTAACCAGGCTCAAACTGCCCATTGTCAGGAACATTCCAGAACGGTGTGGTGTCATCCTTTTTGTTTTCTTTTTGGATCCTTACAGAATATTCCAGAGACATTATGCGTGGTTTCCAACAGATGCTTGCAGTGTTGGGTGATTTTCCAGAAATTAATAATAATCCAGAGATTAATCCGAGTCAGGAATCCCCTGCTCTGTGAAAACATTTGGCAGTTTGCGTAGAGGAGTGAAATTCTACTTAGGACCATATAAAGCACAACGTTATACAGAACCTGATACATTTCATTGATAGTTAATGGAAAATGTCACAGAACGGAACAGAAGTAGTAAAAGTTGCTCTTATTCAGCCTGTTACTGCCTTACTGGCTTTGTTGGCTGGAAAGAGCATATTGAAGGGCATGTGCTTTCTTAGGACTTTTTTTTTTTTTTTTTTTTTGAGATAGGATCTAGAATCTCACTCTGTTGTCCAGGCTGAAATGCCATGGTACAATCATGGTTCACTGCAGCCTTGACCTTCTGGGCTCAAGCAATCCTCCTACCTCAGTCTCCTGAATAATAGCTGGGACCACAGGCACATGCCACCATAGCTAATTAAAAAAATTTTTTTTGGCCGGGCACTGTGGCTTATGCCTGTAATCCCAGCACTTTGGGAGGCTGAGGCAGGTGGATCACTAGATCAGGAGATTGAGACCATTGGCCAACATGGTGAAGCCCAGTCTCTATTAAAAATACAAAAATTAGCTGGGTGTGTTGGCACACACCTGTAGTCCCAGCTACTCAGGAGGATGAGGCAGGAGAATCACTTGAACCCGGGAGGTGGAGGTTGCAGTGAGCCGAGATCACACCACTGCACTCCACCCTGGCAACAGAGCAAGACTCTGCCTCAAAAAAAAAACACACACTTTTTTTTTGAGAGTTAGGGGCTCACTTTTTTGCCCAACCTGGTCTTGAACTCCTGTTTTCAAGAGATCCTCTCCCAAAGTGCTGGGATTACAGGGGTGCACCACCTTGCTCAGCCTCTCTTAGGACTTTGAAGCAAGAAATTGTTACCTTCTTTTGGATTATTTCTTATAGAATTTTAAAAATGATATATATATATGTATATATATATATGTGTATATATATATATTTATAAGTGTTCAATGTCAGTTGCCTTGAGTTTATGGCAAAAATTGAGTGGCCTATCAGATAGTTATCTTGGTATGACAGAATCTACCAAGTGAAAAGAGGTCATTTGTGTGTTTTTCTTTTGGGGGGGTGCCAGAATACTCTGGAGGCTGGGCAAAATTCCCTTGCTTCACTATGCATAGGTATTTGTTCATTTGTTCATTCATTCATTCATCTCTCATACCCTATTTTGTGCTGGTCCTGGGGGAGCTGTTGACTAAAATTGTTAGAGGCAATTGCAGACCCAGTTGTTAGAGGAAGTCAGGACAGATGTAAGAGCCATAATAGATGTCGAGAATAGGATGAATCCTAAGGAGAAACCAGTCCTACAGAAATGAGCAATCACTCCAGGTCAGGAGGATCTGGGTGGAGGAGGGTCCTTCCTGAGGAAGATGATAGTTGGGCAAGGTTTTGAAGACTGGTTGTCAGGTTGGCCAGCTGGGATGGGGGAACACATTCTGAGAGACCTGACATCCTGAGCGGAGGCAGAGGGGACCTCCGAGCAGTGGTGGCAACTCTGTTTGGTTGGAAGGTGGCGGTGGGAGGGGAGGGTGTGTCCAGGATCTGGAGAGATTTGGGCTTTATTTCATGGGACACGGTTGATGGTGTCTGAATGGAATTCAGTTTTAAGAAGAGGGCTTGCCGGGCGTGGTGGCTCGCATCTGTAATCGCAGCACTTTGGGAGGCTGAGACGGGCAGATCACGTGGTCAGGAGTTTGAGACCAGCCAGGCCAATATGGTAAAACCCCATCTCTACTAAAAATATGGAAATTAGCTGGGTGTGGTGGCGGGTGCCTGTAGTCCCATCTACTTGGGAGACTGAGGCAGAACAATCACGTGAACCTGGGAGGTGGAGGTTGCAGTGAGCTGAGGTCATGCCATTGCACTCCAGCCTGGGCAACGAAGTGAGACTGTCTTTAAAAAAAAAAAAAAAAAAAAAAAAGAAGAAGAAGAAGAAGAAGAAGGGGGCTCTAGAAACAGCATGGAGGACGGACTGGATCATATTTAGTTCCAACAGAGAGGCCCCTGAGGGAGTGCTCAGGGCAGGGGACAGCTTGCCTGGTTCATTGCTGCATCCCCTGAGCCTAGCATGGGGAGGATTGATAACGTTCTGCTGAATGGCCGTGAGAATTTGAATGAGGGCCATGAACACTGATAGCCAGAAACAGCTGTAAGAGGCACTGGGCCATGTGGTGGACAAAACACACCAACAGGGTGAGTGGGCATGGGAGAAGACAGAGAAGACTGAAGCACCATGCCCTGGGGTGGGGAAGCTGCGCAGAAACAGGAAATCCTCAAAGAGGGATCAATTTGGAAGAGCAGATGGTAAAAGCATGGTTTTGGGCAGTGGGCCTTACGAACCAATTTGTAAGACCCACTGATGAAAGGAAAAAAATAATTAGAAGTCTTCTCTTAAAGCATAGTCCAGCCACCTGAATCTATCAATTATAACATGTACTATGTCCTATAAAGAAAGATCTTGAAGTTTATGTGCTCCAAACCACTGGAGTTTGGAAATGTTCTTGTGACCACTAGATGGAGCCCACTGTACTCATTAAGTTCTATAGAAATTGAACAGGAATATAAAAGAAAAATAATATGTATATTTTAAAGTGTATATTAATGTTAACATATTAATATATATAACATATGTTAATATAATGTAATATTAATATATGTTTTTTAAATTACTAGAAAGCACACAAAAGTTCAAACCAAGAGCAGTGACACACAAAGTTAACCACCCGCTCTGGTGTTTCTCTCCAAAAATGGAAGACCCTCAGAATTTTCCAGATGATTCCAGAATCAAGAGGTTTGCTGTTGGTTTGAGGAGATGATGAAGATTCTGTGAAAGGTGGACTATCCATTAGAAAACAGATTTCTAGAACATTTGCCACTCACCCAATACTTACAGAGCACCATCAGGTTTAGTTGTAGCAGAGAAACCCTGATACTCTGGGAAGTTAAGACCAGAGCTGTCTTGACCTCAGCTTGGCCAACTCCGTGCCAACTACTGGGTTACAAGCTTTTACTCTGTGGGGTGTCATTATTGCACGCCCCCACGCCAAGAGTTCATTTCTTATGTTGGAGTATATTCCACATGAATTGAAGATTTAAACGTAAAAAATAAAGCCATGACTGGCTAGACAAAAATACAATACTTCACTTTTTTAAATTATGCAGTAGAAATAGATTTTATAAACCTGGCACAGAAGTCAGAAACCATAAAGCAGTACTTCTCAGCTGGGACTATTTTGCCCCCAGGAGGTCACATGGCAATGTTTGGAGACATTTGTAGTTGGTCATACTTTGGGGGTGCCACTGGCATCTGGACTACATAAAGGCAGGGATGCTGTTGTGTGTCCTAAGAAGCCCAGGGCAGCTGCCACCGCAAAGAGTTAACCAGCCCCAAATGTTAGTAGTGCCCAGGCTGAAAAACCTTGCCATAGAAGAAAACATTTTCTTGAACATTTTAAGCTTAAAAGATTAAATTTTCTGTATACAGAAAAATCTTCTTTAGTTTACATATTCGGGCAAAAACTAAGTAAAGTTATGTAAACTCAAATCAGCTCACATAGATAAAACAGCTTGCTAGGTTTCTTAGTTTCCTGGGAGAAGAACACTTCAGATTCTAGAAGTGATGTATTTGTACACTATAATAATTTACTAAAAGCAAGAATAGAGTCTCATGGAGGTATCTGATTATTCTTTTACCCAACCAGATTCTTTCTTAATATTAAAAAATAATTTTCATTTTCATTGCATAATGTTTCAAATATATAAAATAAGTACAAAGCAGAATATGATACTGATGTCTATATTATCTAGATTTAATGAGTAACATAATTTTCTCATGTTTGTTATTTTGTTACTACTTTTCAAAGAAATGAAAAAAAATTTTTTTTTGAGACCGAGTCTCTGGTATGCAGTGGTGCAATCTCAGCTCACTGCAACCTCCGCTTCCCGGGTTCAAGTGATTCTCCTACCTCAGCCTCCTGAGTAGCTGGGATTACAGGTGCCTACCACCACACCTGAATAATTTTTGTATTTTTAGGAGAGAAAGGGTTTCACCATGTTAGTCAGGCTGGTCTCAAACTCCTGACCTCATGATCCACCTGCCTCAGCCTCACAAAGTTCTGGGATTACAGTCGTGAGCCACTATGCCCGACCCTATGCCTGGCCTAGTTTTTTTTTCAAGAACTGTTTGTGTGGATGGATGCAGGTCTAGTCATTCACTGTGATTGTCATTTCTGTAATGGAGCACTGCAGTGTGCCATTGAATTGGATAAGCATACTACTATTTATTCATCTAGTCTCCTGCTGATGGGCATTTATTTTTATTTCAGTTTTTGTCATCTTTGCTATTACAAAGGCTTGATGAACATTTTTTAAAAATTCTGTATAGAAAGCAAATGTCACCTTAACAAAGTTTGAAAATAAATGACAAACTGAAGGAAAAATTTCAACATATACAACAAATACATAGTTAATATGCATGAGATGTAAAGTGCTCTTACACAATAAGGACAAGCCAAAGACTCCATAGTAGAGAATGAGCAAAGGATGTGGATAGGGATCCCCACAGGACATTGGCAGGACATGGAGTTGGACTGAGTGAGGGGGAGCGAGGGAGGGGGAAGATAGGATGACTCTCAGTTTTTGGATGATGCCCAGATTTTTGACTTGGGCAACTCACTGGTGCTACTTGTCGTGATGAGAGCAGGGCCAGGATGGGGGCGATTAAGGGATCATTCAGATCTGTTAATTTCTGCATGACTGTGGGACATATGAGAAGAGACACGCAGTCAGCCCTTGGATTAAACGACCCAGCAAAGGTGGAAGCAGCAGTATAGGACCCAGCTGGAGTGGGCATTTGTCACTGTGATTCTGACCACATATATACATAGTGCCCAGGGTGATGCTGCCATGCTGGCAGCCTTCCTTAGCCCAGAGCCCAGCAGACCTCTTTGTTCCTTACAGGATTTTCCAGGGTTCCCCAGAGAAGCAGGACCAATTGTGTGTGTGTATGTGTGTGTGTGTGTGTGTGTGCGCGCGCCCACACATGTGTGCATAAAGAGATGTATTTGAAGGAATTGGCTCACATGATTATGGAGACTGGCAAGTCCAAAATCTGGCCCAGGAGAGCCAATATTCTTACCCATGTTCTTTCCCATGTTCTCCCACTTGCCTTTTTTCTCATTGCTGGTCGTAGGCACTCAGGCCACAGCATGGCTCTACTGAGTTCCGAGTTTGCCCCAGGAACTGATGATTGAAAGTTATTTGCATTTCGCACGGTGCTGTCGTGAATCGGATACTGGTGGGGTACTTGCCACTCAGTGCCATGGAAATGTATTTCCTACAGGGAAATAGTTCAGAAATAGCCTTCCTGTAAAACCTTCTCTACCTTTTGCAGTTGACATTTCCTGTTTTACTTCTCAAATTGTCTGAATTGAGCAGAGTTTGGGAGCTCTGTGGACTCAAGCACTCCCGGATGGATGCCTCCCAAGCTTGGAAGGCCACTCTGCAGGTGAGCGGCTTCCCTCTGGCTTCTCTGCCCTTGAGCCCCTGTGCCTCTCCCCTGTTCCTCCGGGGGCCCCACACATACCCCTTGTGTTGCCCCAAAGCTCGGGTGCCCCTGGCCTTGCAGAGGTGGTGTCCACAAGCCCTGCTGTGAGCCCACCAAGCCCTCACCCTTGGCACGGGGTGGCCTCAGCCTGCTTTCCATCCTTGGGGGACTGATGGAAGCAGGTGTTGTGGACAGAAAGAGCTGCCCTTCCTACATGGTACGAAGAGGATTGGTTGTGGCAGAAACATGGACAGTTGCCTTTTTTCCTTCATCTCTGCATTTGGTTCCCTCATCCCAATCCCACTCTGCCCTCGTGAACCCTCAGTCCTTTCACTTCATCGTCCAGTAAGTGTTAGTGGTGCGTCACCACAGCCATGTCCTGGGACGGCCGCCAGCGTCGGGATGAGGCAGCTCTAGAGGACAGATGGCCAGCTTTGCAGGGTCCACACCCTCATCCTGGGAGCAGAGAGGAGGGTGGGATCCAAGGAGGGTCCTGGGAGAAGAGCCGAGATGGCTGGTGAACAAGTTAGCATCCCTTGGTTGCTAGCAACAGGACCAGTTCCTCCGCCTGTCTAGACAAAAAGGACAAGCAGTGGAAGAAATGCATGAGGATTGAGGCTTGGGAAGGTCGGGGAGCAGGGTGGTTCTGGAATCTAGGCAGGAACGGGATCTAGGAATGGAAGGGTGTTTCCCCCGCCTCGGGAACCAGGAGGCCTCTTAGACATATATCTGCCCCCGCCCGTTTTTCATGTGTGCAAGGCTCTGCTTGAGGTGGAGGGGAGAGAGTCTTAGTGGCCAAGTGGAAGCCTGTGGCCACGCCTCAGCCTGAGGCTTCCAGGGCAGGGCTTAGAGGCAGGGTGAGCACCTCCCAGGCAGCCTCCCCGCTCCTTGGAAGCCAGGGTGCCTCTTGGGAGAGGGGTATCAGCATTTGGATGCCGGTGGGCCCAGCTCTGGGAACTGGAGCCAGTTATCTAATTCTTTAAACTCTTCAACTCCTTATGCATAAAATGGGGTAATACAGTGTACCCTACAGGTTTGTTTTGAAGGTAAATTGAGACAAGTGTATGTGGACGTGCTTGGCACACAGTAGGCATGGAATATGTCTGTTCATGTACCCCTGTAGGAATCGACCTGTGAACCTCAGGCCATGGGGTGTGGGGATGATAGGAGGGCCATATGCAACTTGGGCCAGAGTGCATGTTCCTTTTGTGGCCGCCCCGTGGAAAAGCACATCATCCCTGCTTAGACCCTCGGTTCACCTGGAGCCAGAATCCCTCAGCTCAACCATGGAGAGAAAGCACTCCCAGCTTTTGGGAGAGCCCTTGAACTTGAAGTTCCTTTTGCTACCCTGTAGGTTATCGGCAGACCAAGCGGTAAAGTCATTTTCTTCGTGTCCCCTTGTGTTTTCCCAAAGGCTCTTGTTCCTCCCTGCCCTGGGCACCCACTGTTCTTTTCATCCTTTTCAGTCCTGCCTTTAGAACTAGGGAGAATGCTCTCCCTGAATGTGGGGAGAGCTGCCCTTCCTATGAGGCCGTGAGTTTCATGACACTAACGGTCTGGAAGTGGCCTGCTGTCCGGTCATGTCTTTACAAGTGGTCATGTCTTGTGTGGAGCCTGAGCCCACTCTCCGGCCGGTACAGGGAGAGGCTCAAAGTGCTGGAGACTGAGGCTGTGAGGGGCATAGGGGCTCAAGAGGAGGGCACAGGCCAGGGAACAGATGACGCCCAGACCACCCATGGGGGGCACGTGCTCTCCCCATAAGGAGCTAGAATATCCCCCACCCCCTCTATGGCCCTCATGCTGTGGGGAATGTTCTACTTTATTTTTATTTATTATTATTATTTCTTTAGAGTCAGGGTCTCACTCGGTTGCCCAGGCTGGAGTACAGTGGTGTGATCGCAGCTCACTGCAACCTTAATTTCCTGGCCTCAATGATCCTCCTACCTCAGCCTCCCAAGTAGCTAGGACTACAGGCACGTGCCACCACACCCAGCTAAATTTTAGGGTTTGCTGTGTTCAGGCTGGTGTCAAACTCCTGGGCTCCACCAAGCCATCCGCTTTGGCCTCCCAAAGTGCTGGGATTACAGCTGTGAGCCACCATGCTTGGCCTGAATGTACTACCCCAGTGGTACAGGGGCAACAGGTGACCTGGAGGCTGAGCCTGCAGTGCCTCTGAGCTTTGCCACTTACAGGGCTGGGCGGTGACCGCCCCTGAGTGTCACCTCCCATTCATGGCACTGCCTGTCTCACAGTGGGGGATAAAGGCTAGCCGTACTAGCCCAAGTGCTTTCTAAAATGTCAGCTGTGCCCAGGAGTGGCATGCTTCCTAGCTGTGCCTCTGGGCCTCAGAGTGCTCAGAGCAGGAGTGGTCACTAACTTTACTGTTTTCTGGGGCAGGTGGAGAGGACAGGGGCCCCCTCCTGAGGGAGACTGCTTCCCATCTCCATGGCGGATCTTGGGTTTAATTTGCAGGAGGGCAAAGTGGTGCCTCCAGCTCCCCGATCCCGGCGCCTGTGTGTTCCCTGAATTGGGCATCCTCGGACTTGCCTCCCGCATCCTTGGGATCCAGGAGCTCCAGCAGGGGCTGGGATGGGGCCTCCGTAAGCAGCTAGCTCTGTTCCCAGGGCACTAGCCCCTTTACTTCGGGGGATGGTGGGGTGGGAAGGGGAAGGAAGGGTTGCATGGGAGGAGGCAGTTGGGGGATGATAAACTCGGGGAAAAGAGTGCTTATAGGAGGCAGAGTGTAAGGAGGGAAATGCCTTGGAGATTATGCTGTGGACTGAATCTTGTGTCCCAAATTCATATGTTGAAATCCTCACCTCCAAGGTAAGTGATGTTAGGAGGTGATTAGGTTATGAGAGTGGAACCTTTGTAATGGGATTAGTGCCCTTATAAAAGGGACCCCAGAGAGCTCTTTCACCCCTGCAACCATGTGAGGTTATAGGGAGAATGCATCATCTGTGGACCAGGAAACAGGGCCTCAGCAGACACCCAATCCGCTGGCACCTTCCAGCCTCCAGAACCGTGTGCAATACACTGTCCTTGTTTGTAGGCCACCCAGTCTTTTTGCAAGCCACCGGTAGTTTTTCTTAGAGCAGCCTGCACAGACTACATCTGTAAGCCACACAGTCCATGGTATTTTGTTATAGCAGCATGAACAGGCTAAGACAGACTATTTTGGTGAAAGAAGGTGGAGGCGATGGAGATGTGTCTGAGAGATGCAGGCCCAGGTGGGCTGGTGTCTGCCTCCTCCAGCCCTGACACCAAAGGCGGAGACTCAGACCCTGTAGCCACCTGTGGAAGGATCAGAATCCCCCAGGGCTCACTCAGTGATCTCCAGGCGCCATTTAAGACTATCAGGAGTGGCTTATTTCCTAACTGAGCACACCTTTTTCTTCTTCCTGAAGATCTCCTTTGTCCACAGTGTTTTGAGCAGGCCGTCGTCCTTTTATTTTTTATTTTTTTAAAATTACTATTATAAAAGCCAGTTATGCTTTTTAAAAGGATCTCACTCTCCAACTCTCGATAACATGTAGCTCCACAGTTTAAAGTCTCCCTTGTACTCCCAACTCACCACTGCATCTAATCCCCTGTCCTAGGATATAAATATTTTATCAGTGTACTCTGCATTCTGTCAGAGCTTTTGCTATGCTTTAATAACACATAATACACATTTTAATTTGTACAGAAATAGAACAGTGCATAGTATAAATACACTTGTGAAAGTTGTTTTGACTTCACAATATAGGAGCACCATTCTCTGGCAGCCTGACCTAAATGCACCTCAGAGGCCCTGCCTTTCTTATTCAGAGACTGTTCAGATTTACACCAAAACGTCATCAAAGGAATCAGAGAGGGAATTTTTTCCAGAGCTCCCAGCCCTCCCTCCGCCTTCCTCTTCGCCTTCCCATTTTTCTGTCCAGAGTTCTCATATTTTTTCTTCCCCGCCTTCCTGGACCTCTTCCACATTTATTTCCATGCCAGTAGTTTTCAACCTTTCCAATGTAAGAGCCTTCTGGTTTGTTTCCAGCACCTTCTCACTCTGGTTTTTCGTCTTTCTCCCGGTCATCTGGAGGTACAGCTGCGGTGACCAGTGCAGGCCCTTCCTTGGGAGGCAGGAAGGCAGTGGGTCCTCACATATTTAATATTCTGCAACTCTGCCACCCATTATAGCTTTTGTCACTTTGATATCAACTTATCAGTATCTCTGATGTATGCCAAATTTTTACAAACTTCTTATTAAAATGTAACCTGCTATGGGGCCTGGCACTGTGGCTCACGCCTGTAATCCCAGCACTTTGGGAGGCAGAGGCAGGCAGATCACCTGAGATCAGGAGTTCGAGACCAGCCTGGCCAACATGGCGAAACCCTGTCTGTACTAAAAATACAAAAATTAGCTGATTGTGGTGGTGCACGCCTGTAATCCCAGCTACTTGGGAGACAGGCTCGAGAGTTGCTTGAACCTGGGAGGCGGAGGTTGCAGTGAGCCAAGATTGCACACCACTGCACTCCAGCCTGAGCAACAAGAGTGAAACTCCATCTCAAAACAACAACAACAAAATGTAATCCGCTACAAGCAAGAACATATATCATCAGTTTGCAGCTTGATGATTTTCCACAAACAGAGCAGGTCAAGAAACAGCACCTGACCAGACCCCCAGAAACTCCCTATGTGCCCCAAAGGCACATAATCCCAATTTCTCACCTAATAGACTGGTTCTGCCTGCATTTGAACCACATGGAAGCCCATGGTATGGATTCTTGTTTCTGTGATTCAGCATTATGTTTGTGAGATTCATCTATGTTGCCATGTGTAGTTGAGGGTTGTTCATTTATGTATTTACTGCTCTGTTGTTGGGCATTTGGGTAGTATCCAGTTTTTGTCTGTCATGAAGACAGCTGCTGGGAGCAATCTAGTATATATCTTTCAGTGAACATAGGTACACATTTCCGTTGTGTATAAACCTTATAGCAAAATTGCTAGGCGTAAGGTATACATATGTTACGTTTAGTAAATAGTTCCAATCGTTTTCTGAGACAGGGTCTCACTCTGTCACCCAGGCTGGAGTGCAGTGTCGAGATCTCAGGTCGCTGCAACCTCCACTTCCTGGGTTCCAACAATTCTTGTACCTTAGCCTCCCAAGGAGCTGGGACTACCATGGCCGGCTCATTTTTGTATTTTTAGTAGAGATGATGTTTCGCCATGTTGCCCAGGCCTGTCTTGAACTGCTGGCCTCAAGTGATCCACCCACCTTGGACCTTCCAAAGTGCTGAGATTACAGGCATGAGCCACTGTGCCCGGCCCCAAAGCATTTTTCAAAGAGGGTGATAGTCCCACCAAGTGTGTTTGCCAATTCCAATCACTCAGCATCCTCACCAACACTTGGCTTTCTGTCTTCTTTCTTTTAGTTATTCTGGTGGCTTTCTAGGTCTGTTTTTGGATCTTTTTTCTGTTCTGTTCTATTTGTCTATCCACATGTTGATACTGTTGTTTTAATTCCCCAAACTTTATAGTTAGTATTGATATAAAGTAGAGGTTAGAGCTTCAGGATTGCCTTGACTGTTCTCAGTCATTTGCATTTCCATATAAATTTTAAAATGGTTGACAATTTCTTTAAAAATAAAAAAGAAAAATAACCCTGCTGAGATTTTAAAAAATTATGTACTTATTTTAGTTTTTGAGACAGGGTCTTATTCTGTCACCTAGGCTGGAGTGCAGAGACATGAACATGACTCGCTGCAGCCTGGACCTCCCAAGCTCAGGAGATCCTCCCACCGCAGCCCCCAGAGTAGCTGACCACAGGCACTCACCAAGACAGCTGGATAATTTTTTTAAAAGATTTTTTGTAGTGATAGAGTCTCACTCTGTTGCCCAGGCTGGTCTTAAACTCCTGGGCTCAAGCCATCCTCCCACCTCAGCCTCCCAAACTGCTGGGACTGTAGGCATGAGATACCACACCCAGCCACCCTGCTGAGATTTTGAATGAGATTCACTGAATATGTATTAATTCAGGCAGAGTGACATCTTTACACTCTTCAGGCCTCTGATTGATGAACATGGTATATCTCTCCATGTATCTGAGTCTTCTTTAATTTTGTTTGATAATGTTTTATAGTTTTGAGAGTAGAGGTCTTACACATCTTTTATTAGATTTATTCCTAGGAATTAATTTCTTGTGTGTGAACTTATGTAGAGAAGTAAGAATTTAAATGTATGAATATTAAATGATAATATTTTAAAAATTTGCTCTCTGCTGGTGATAACTTTTCATGTTGCTCTTGTATCTAGTTACCTTGCCACATGTACTTGTTAATTCTAATATTTTTAGATTTTCCATGTATTTTCTACCATACCATCTATAAATAATTAGAGTTGTTTTTGTTCCCTTCCAATTCTTGTTTCTTTCACTTGATTTATTGCTTGGCAAAGACCTTCAGTAGTGCTGAATAGAATTGGAAATAGCAGGGATCCTGGTTTCACAACTGAACTCGGAGGAAACATTAAAGGGCTTTTTAAAAAAGTGATGATTAGGTGTTAAAATTTGTCAAATAATGTTTCTGCGTTTATCAGATGATCATGACTTTTCTCCCTTTTTTCTGTCAAAACAGTGCGTTACATTGATTGATTTTAGGATGGTAACCACCCTTGCATTCCTGGAATAAATGCCAGTTTGATGTGATATATTATTTTAATATGTTGCTGGATTCAATTTGCTAATATTTTGTTTAGGCATTTGCATCAGCGTTTATAGAGAGATGGTCTAATATGTGTTCTAACTGGATACAGTTATGCTGGTCTCAGAACAAGTTGGGAAATGTTTCCCTATTTCTGTTCTCTGGAAAAAGTTATGTGAGATTTAGTGTTGCTTTTTTCTTAAGTGTTTGGAAGAATTCACTGGTGAAAACATACAGGCCTAGGATTTTCTGTAGATTTTAAGTAATTAAGTCACATGTTTTAATAGAGAACTCTGCTTCATTATTTATTATAACAGCTTTATTAAGATATAAGTTAGATACCATATGAATAATCTATTTAAAGTATACTATTCAGTGGTTCTTAGAATATACACAGAGTTGTGCATCCACTTCCACAACGATTTTCAGAACATTTTCATTGCCCCACAGAGAAACCCTGCACCCTTAGCCATCAACCCCCTAAGCCCCTTCCCTTCCAGGCCCTGGCAACCACAAATCTATTTTGTTTCTCTAAAGCCTTGCCATTCTGGACATCTCAAATGAATGGTGGAATCACACAACATATGGCCTTTTTCATCTGGCTCCTTTTACTTAGCATAATGTTGTCAAGGTTCATCCATGCTATGCTATGTATCAGTACTTCGTTCTTTTTTTATGGCTGAGTAATGTTCTGTTGGATGGATACTCCACAGTATGTTTATCCTTTCATCAGTTGATGGACATTTGGGTTTCCACTGTTTGGCTATTATGAATAGTGCTGCCATGACATTCTTGTAGAAGTTCATGTGGGAACATATGTTTTCATTTCTCTTGGGTAGATACCTAGGAGTGGAATTGCTAACTCATGTGCTTCATTAGTTTTTATTGTTAAATCATAATATGGATATACCAAAGTATATTTAACAGCCACCTTATTGATGGGCATTTAGTTGTTTAAGTTTGCTGTGAAACAGTGCTCCAGGCTGTGCTACTCAAAATGTGGTTTGCAAATGCGTGCCAGCCCTTGAACTGTTTGTTCTGGTTCTATAACAAGATTAGAATAGAAATTGAGAATGTTTGGAAACTTTTATAAAAGCAATTTAACCAGTAATTTTATGTTTGCTGAATCTAATTTTTTTTTTAAATGGGCAAGTACTTTTATGTTTTTGGTTACTTAAATTTCATTTGTCTACTCCATCATTTTAGTGTAATTTACAAAAGCATGGGTCCCTAACAAACTAGAGGTTAGAAGAAAAAAATCCAAGGAGTTTTTACTCATTAGGTAGAGAGGCATAAGTTTTTTCTAGCATGAGTTTCTATTTTTTTGTGAGAGAAAGTCTCACTGTTTCGCCCAGGCTGGAGTGTGGTGGCGCGATCTCAGCTTGCTGCAACCTCTGCCTCCCGTGTTCAAGCGATTTTCCTGTCTCAGCCTCCTGAGTAGCTGGGACTACAGGCACCCGCCACTATGCCCAGGTAATTTTTTGTATTTTTTAGTTTCACCATATTGACCAGGCTGGTCTCAAACTCCTGAACTTATAATCTGCCCGCCTCTACCTCTCAAAGTGCTGGGATTATAGGCATGAGCCACTGCACCCGGCCTAGCATGTGTTTCTGTAGGAATCTTCCTAGAGGTGGAATGCCCAGCTCTGAGCAGTAAACGAGCCCTCTGGGGCTCCTGTATGAGGAGGGAGGAGAATCTCCTTTCAGCTCCTCTGTGCTCAGGATGATGAAAAGCTGTAGTACAGATGAATAGACAAACAGAATGCAGCATATCCACGTAATAGCATACGATTCAGCCTTAGAAAGGAAGGAAATTCTGGCACGGGCTGCAAACATGGATGAATTTGGAGGACATTACGCTCAGTGAATACGCCAGTCACAACAGGACAAATACTGTGTGATTCTATCAGGCATGGGTACCTGGGGTGAGTGCCAGGGGCTGGGCAGGGGGAATGGGAGTTAGTGTTTAGTGGAGACAGCTTCCGTTTGGGAAGATGAAGAGTTCTGGAGATGGACATGATGATGTGACATGACATGTGATGGTTGCATGACAGTGTGAATGTACTTACTGCCACTGAGCTATAGACTTTAAAATGGCTACACTGGGAAACATCATGCCATGTATCTCTTACCGCTTGCACACACAGTTTTAGTAAAGAAGATGCCTGTGGCTGAGCACAGTGGCTCACGTCTATAATTCCAGCACTTTGGGAGACCAAGGCGGGCGGATCACGAGGTCAGGAGATTGAGACTATTCTGGCCAAAATGGTGAAACCCGTCTCTACTGAAAATACAAAAATTAGCTGGGTGTGGTGGTGCACGCCTGTAGTCCCAGCTACTAGGGAGGCTGAGGCAGGAGAATCGTTTGAACCCAGGAGGCAGAGGCTGCAGTCGGCCCAGATCGCACCACTGCACTCCAGCCTGGCGACAGAGTGAGACTCTATCTCAAAAGAATAAAAAAAGAAAAAAAGGTGCCTGTCATGGCCTTACGCTGTGGCTGGATGCTGCCCCATAGCCGCCCTTGGCAGATTATGGTGTCCATTTTACAGAACTGTCACCCAGATGGGAGAGGGACGGGCCCGGCCCTCACGCCCTCTAAGTGGGGAGCCCATGCCAGCACCCCCTACTGCAGACTGCCTCTAAGGACACCCCTCGTCCTCCGTCAGCTCCGGGCGCCTGCAGATATCATTCTCCTCTCCTCTCCTCTCCTTGGTACTTGTTTTCTGTGTGTGACTCAGGAAGTATCACTTGCCCTTCACCCAGCCTCACTGGGCCTCAGTGATTTCTGACTCTGAGTGCTGGAGCTCTTTCTTCTGGCAGAATCTGCATGCAGCCCCAGGCCTCAAGCCCACAGGAACGGATCCCAAGGATGGGGCAGGGAGGGGGCCTTGCAGGAACCTCATGGCGTGTCCACAAGCCCCAGAGCCCCTAAGAGAAGTCTAGAGATGGGGACATGGGTGATCTGAGGTGCTCCTCTCTTCCTGACCCCCGGCCTGTATGTGGGACCCCCTCTTTCCATGCCTTCCATGGAACTCATGTCACCCGCTGTGTCCCACAGCTCAGAGGTGCGAGGAGTCTGGCCCAGGCTGGTGCGGTATGTGTCTGTGGAAGGTAAGCAGGAGCAGACGGGAGGAGCAGAGGAGCTGCTGTCCACAGTGAAGACCAGCTCTTGTGGCTCTGCAGAGTCAGACCCTAACCACTGCTCCCATGCAGGCCCCACAGTAGACTCATAAATCAGCATAGATGTCACCAGGGACTAGGGCGGAGGGCTCAGGAGAGTTGTGGCTGCAGAAAGCTCAGATCTGGCTCTCGAGCCCTGACCTAAATGTACATCCTACGCCCCCAGAGCCCAGCACATGCCCACCTCCCCAGGAAACTTTGGGCCATCCCAGCCCCTTCCAGAGCCTCTGTAGGGCCATCAACCCCTTCAGGAATGGGACCGGGCCACATGGGGAGCCCCTCATCCTGTAGCAGGTAGTGGAGCTGAGAGCCTGGGGCTCAGTGCTGTGGGCCCGGAAGTGTGAGGCCAAGAGGCATGGGAGGCTCCCAGCAGGCCTCAGACCTTGCAGGGGACTGAGGGTAACCAGCTGCACCTGTCTGTGGTCTGGACAATGCATCTGGTGACTAGTCCTTGTTATATGATCTGTAGATGGTGTGGACACTGAGGACAAGGTAAATAGCTGCACCCGGGACCCTGACATCAGATTCCAGCGATGTGGGTTTTGTAAGCATAGCGCTAAACTGTGCTAGAGTTTCCCAGTGTTGTGGTAAGGATGTAAGAGGCTTTCTAACCCCACTTGAGGCTTTCCACATGGGTCCATCCCCCTGGACTGGCAGGGTGCCTTCATCCCCATCTCTTCGTGGTCTTCCCATGAGGAGTCAGGCAGACCAGGGAAGCCGCACTCCCTGAACACCCTGGTGGCATGAGCTGCATCTCCAGCCCAGGGTGAAACCTTCTGGGCATGGCAGTGAATTGTTTGTCAAGGGAGATTTCTGTATTGAAGGCCCATCCTCCATAGGGGCTGCCTTGCTGGTGGCCTCAGAGCCAGGGACAGCTTCTGGCAGACCAGATCCCTGGGAACAATTTCTACTTCAGAGGGTTGTAAGCATTTTACCTGGAGGAACAAGAATCCTCGGGGCCTGGCTCCTTGACCTGATGGGTCATCACCCTGTCGAGTCCTAGGAATCTGGAAGGAAACTCCGACACATGCTACAACATGGACAAAGCTTGAGGATGTTATGCTGAGTGAGATAAGCCAGTCACAAAAGACACACTGTAGAATTCCACTTCTATGAAGTAGTTATAGTAGTCCTGGAGACGAAGTGGAGTTGCCATTGCCAGGGGCTGGGGGAGTTGTCGTTTCATGAGCACAGAGTTTCACTGTGGATGATGAAAATGTTCTGGAGATGGATAATGGTCATGGTTGCAAAGCACTGTCAGTGTTCTTGATGCCAGTGAATTGTGCACTTAAAAATAGCTAAAATGGCAAGTTTTATGCTACCACAATAAAAAATAATTGTTTCATCTGTACAGCCTCAGAGCTTCCTAGTTCAGATCAGCACGGTAATCACGATCTCATTTTTCCTTATAATCCCCTGTAAAGCGAGCACTTCCTCATCTTACAGACAGGGAGAGTGACTCTCAGGGGGGCTGAGTGATGCTCCGGCAAGGGAGGGGCTGAGGGAGACAGCAGAGGAGCTTCCAGCGGGGAACCCCACAGCCCAGGGACTGAACCGACAGACGTCGATTCCAATTCCACACAGTTCTGACGGAGGTCTGCCGTCAGGGCACCGGCGTGGTTGGGTTTTGGTGAGGCCTCTCTTCCTGGCTTGCAGGCGGCTGCCTTCTTGCTATATCCTCACGTGTCGGAAAGAGAAGGTGCTCTAATCTTTCCCACCTCTTCTTTTTTTTTTAGAATAAAAAGAATGAAAAAGAGAAAGAAAGAAGAAGAGATTTTAGAAAAAGAGAAAAGGAGAAAGAAAGAAACATCAAAAGAAAGAAAAGAATGAAAGAGAAAGAAAGAGGAAGAGATTTTAGAAAAAGAGAGAAAAGGAGAAAGAAAGAAACAGCAAAAGAAAGAAAAAAAAGAATGAAAGAGAGAAAGAGAGAGGGAGAGAAAGAGGGAGAGAGAATGGGATTCTTGTTTTATTGCCCAGGCTAGAATACAGTCTAAAAATGAGTATTAAAGACCTCTTTTATGCCAATAATTGTGCTTAACAATGGAGACAGGAAGGAATAGGGGATGGAAATAACAAATAAGCAGCCAATCAATATTTTATTTAAACCTGTGAAACGCTATACAATTGCTGGGGAGTGATTTACTTCCAATTATGTGGTCACTTTTAAAATAGGTATAATGTGATACTGAGAAAAACCACCTCTTCTTATAATGACCTAAATCCTATCACCAGGACCCTGTCCTCATCACTGCACCTAGGTTTAATTACCTCCCAAAGCCCCATCTCCAAATACCATCATCAAAGTTGGGATTAGGGCTTCAACATGTGCATTTTCCTGGGGAACACAATGCCCAGTCCGTGGTGCCCAGTCTTAAATGCCTCAAGACTCAGTTTCTTCTTCTGTAAAATGGGAACAGTAATAGCCCCTCACCTGTATGGGATTTCTGTTTGACTTGAGTGAAGTGACAGGTACAGATGGCTCTGTAAGCTGCAGTTTGGGGAGCTTAGTCTTGTCAGGGCTTGGCTCAGTCTCTGTCTCTGGACTGTTGTTTCTCAGGGCACTTGGGGGCCTTTTTAGCTGCATATGGGCAGCATTTGGTGGGAGGACAGTTCTGCTGCTCCCTTTCTTAAGTCTGCTCCTAAAATGGCCACTTTCATCCCCAGGTTTTTTTCATTTACAGTAGCCACAAAGGGAGCCTCTCCCAGGGGCCTTGCCCGAGGCATGATTACTAAAGACTCCTCTTAATGACCTGATTGTTTTTAAAGGGATAACCTGATTAAGTCAACAGGCTGGCAAACCATGTGCCTGGAGCATACCCCTCAGTCAGAGGCTCAGCTTTTCCATTCTGCGTGGAGGTCACTCAGACCTTGGCTGGAACATGACCCAAAAAGGGAGTCTCCAAGTGAGCTCTGCCCATGTCAACAGATGGCACACCCCAGCCAGCTTGCATGCATAGGATGTAGCGGGCTCCACTTTCCACTGGAGGCCACCCTGCACCTGGTTGTCAGCCAGGGGCTGTCACTAGTCATGTCTCACTCTTCTGAAGGCCCAGGCAGCCCACCTTGAGTTTGGTGTTGTAGCTTGGTGACTCCAGGACTGAGGGGAGCACCAGGCACCTTTCACGCTGCATGGGCCAGAGGGAGCATGCAGAATGCCTGGGCAGGAACCACTTAGAAGGCTGAGGTTGGGCATGGATGCATTTGCTTGCAACAATGGAAGCTCTCTCAGGTTGGCCCCTGGGAGTTACAGTTCAGTTACATGGTTTTTGGCAACAGAAACAAAATAAGTTGGAAAGAAGACCACAGTAGGAACTTTGAATCCAGTGCAGTCTGAAAGCCAGTGTATTCGTTAGGCATGTGTTTGGCTGCAGATAACAGAATCCCTAACTTAAACACATGGGGATTATCTTCTTGCAGGATGATAATTCCGGAGGTGGAAAGTCCAGGGTTGGTGAATCTGCTCAGGGGTGTTTCAGGGTCCTAGGCTCTTTTTAACCTCTCCATCTTTCCATCCTTAACAGGCAGACCTTCATCTTGACAGAGCTAGGTCAGGCGGCAGGGGTTTGGAATGAGAGTTGTGTCAGTCCCAGGCAGGTCACGCAGAGAGCACCAGACTTGCAATCAGAGACCTGGGTTCTCACCCCACACTGGGTCACCTTGGGGCAAGGCACTGCCATCTTCTGGACCTTTTCCCATCCCTCAGATGGGAGAGTTGAACTATATTATCTCTACAGTCCCTTCCATCCTGTTCTAGTTATCCATTGCTGTTGTACAAATCACCCGAAAACTTTGTAGCTTAAAATGCTTATTTCATTCATGAATCTTCAATTTCAGTAGGGCTCAGTGAAGATAGCTGGTCTCTGCTCTACTCGGGGTCAGCTGGGAGGGAGGCTAGAATGAGGCTGGGGCTGGGATCCTCTGAAGGCTCGCTCACTCACCTGTCTGGCAGGTTATGCTGGATGCCGGCGGGACCTCAGCTGGAGGGAGCTGTAGCTGCAACATCTACACCTGGTCTTTCGTCTGGCTCCTTGGGCTCCTCACAGCATAGCCGCTGGGTTCTAAGGGTAAGGTAAGGGAGCTGGGAGGAGGCTGCATCGCCTTTCCTCACTGGCCTGGGAAGTCATGCAGTATCAGTCTATCATTTTCTCTTCATTAGAAGCAAGTGATTCAGTCTGGTTCATATTCAAGAGGACAGTTAGACTCCACCTCTTTTTTTTTTGAAACCATTTTCTCTGTCACCCAGGCTAGAAGGCAGTGGCATAAACTTGGCTCACTGCAGTCTTGACTTCCCAGGGTAAAGTGATCCTCCCACCTCAGCATGCTGAGTAGCTAGGACTATAGGCACGCACCACCACACCCGCCTAATCTTTTTGATTTTTAGCAGAGTCTTGCCATATTGCTCAGTCTGGCCTTGACCTCCTGGTCTCAAGTGATCCTTCCACCTCAGCTTCCCAAATTGTTGGGATTATAGGTTGAGCCACCACACCCAGCCCACTCTCTGCCTTTTGATGGGAAGAATGTCAAAGAATTGCTTAAAACCAGTGTGCATCGGTAGGTTTCAAATTCAGCGTTCCTGTGCTTTCATGCTTATTTTCACTCTTCCAGAGTTCAACAGAGGCTAGACTTCCTGGGGCAAGACTGTAGATAAACTGTTATGGAACAGATTTATCAGACGTGGACTTCTTAGCCCAGGCCTGACTGCTAGGGCGGGATCTTCCTTTGTCTTGAAAGTAATCAATACTCGGTTGATTTTGAGGGTTGCTACCTTACAACACAAGACTTGAGAGTCATTAAACAGCAGTGTTTGAAATGTGCACTGTGATCACAGTTCATCGACACACTTCTACTGGCCCTTTCTTGTGTGCCTGGCACCGTCCTAGGCACAAGGAGTTTAAATCGAGCCCGAGGTCTGGCCTCATTCACGGGAGATGTATAGTTTTGCTGGAGACGGAGGCCTGGGAGTGCTTCTGCCTGTGGAGTCAGGGGCGCCTGCTTTCAGTCTGTGTCCCTTATGTCCACTCTGGGTTTGGCACAGAGGGAGCATTCGTCCCTCTATTGGTCAGTGACAGAAACTTAACTCAGAATGGTGTGACTAAATACCGAAAAAAAAAAAATGAATTTTGTCTGTTTGATTTTGATGTATGTAACTAGAAAGGCCAGGGGTAGATTTGTGACTGCAGGCATCACTGGGTGCCAGGACTTAAGTGATAACTCCTCCCTGGACCTCTGTGTTAGACAGTTACACTCATGGCCCCCAAGAAAGCAGGCCTCTGATGGCCACGCCATAGGCCCTGCCCTCTCACACTGACTCTGGGCTGGACTGTGATTTGTTTTGGCCAACTGGACACCAGCAAGTGTGATACAAGCAGAGGCTCGATGAGCCACCTGCTCATTAGGGTTGTCCTCCTGGAAGACATCCTCCAGGAATCCAGCCACCCAGACATAAAGAAGCCCGGGGTAGACTGTTGGCCGATGAGAGGCCACATGGAGAGAGTCCTCAGAGGACAAGGCCATGTCAGACATTCCAGACATTTTAGGTAAGCTCCCCTAGGAGGGCAGCCAGCAGGGGACCTCAGCCTAGCTCTGTGGAGCAGAACCACCCAGCCCCGTCCGGCAAGGCCATAGAATCCTGAGAAACAATAAATTGATGCGTTAGGCCACTGTGTTTGGGGTCTTGTTGTTTATAGGTAATACGTAATTTACACACTGTCTCTAAGCAGTGGCAAGACGGCTGCCAAGAACTCTGGGATCAGAAATCCCAGTGGACATAAAGCACCTCTTGCCTTCGTTTAGGGAGAAGTCCAAACATTGAGGGATTGACTCACATTTAACGAGTGCAAGTCACTTGTTCCTCTTGGAACTCATCACTGTGGCCAGGGAGTGATGACCAGCCCAGAGACGTGTGGCCATCCGTGAAGCGAGCGGGGAGCGGAATCAGTCCCCCTCAACCTGTGACCTGGGATGGGGAAGGCAGGGAGAAAAATGAGCCTGTCGTTAGCAGAAAAGGGGGTAGTGGACAGCAGAAACCACCAACCGATCTCCCCTGCAGGGAGTGCGCGAGACAGTGAAGGGGTGAATGAGTAATCGTGAGTGGGCTTAGGGAGGAAGAGCTTTAATGAGGGCCAGCGTGGAAGCCAGGACTTGTCACAGGTCAGGGGCAAGGGCTTCTAGGAGATGAGCAAGCTGAGGGGTGGAACAGGCCACAGGAGGCCAGAGGCGGGGACTGGCCCAGCCCGCCGCGGAGGGAGCAGGAACCGCATCTGAGGGGCACACATGTCGCAGCCCAAAGTCCTGGTGTTTGCCAAAATGCCAAATGTGTTTTAGGCCTTCCCCCTGAATGTGAAATACAGTTTTATTTTAAGAAAAGTGTCCAGGTGTTTCTGATTCATTTACACTTAAGTAATCCTTTTGTGTGTGTAAGTGGGGAGCTATTTCATGCCAAGAAATCCGGGAAACATTTTATCTTGACATTTTCCATTTCGGGCTGTTTATCTGAGGAACGAGACGCTGCATTTGCGTGGGGCCAAGCCCAGTAGCCTTTGGCCAGGTTTCCAGTATCCAGGCTCTAGGGACCTGGGCAGGGACAGGGGCAGGGGCATCTGAGTGGAGCTTGTAGTGGAAGGCAATGGGGTCCCCGGGAGCGCACAGAGCTCGCACTAAGGGCTGACTGAGGTTGTGTTCCACTGGGGACATGCAGTTGTCTCCAGCTCTTTGCAGAGGCCGCCCCTCCCCTGGCCCCTCGTTGGTAACAGAGTCATGAGGACAGTTTGTATGCGGTGTTGTGCCCATGCAAGCTTGGGACACACCATCCACCCGGGCCAAACGCCTTCTGGAAACAGAACCTGAGGAGATGTTCTCTTAGAAGGCTGCGGGGTGCCCAGAGGCCCCTTTGAGCTGGCAGAAGCCCAGGGAAGAGAGATGAGGGGGTCAGCCGCTGATCTCAGGACAGACAGATGGAAAAGGCCAAGGCTCTTCACACAGAAAGTCAGGAGGCTGGAGGGACAATGTGAAAACTGTCTAGAGCCCAGTTCCTTCACCCCAGCACAGAAGGGAGAGCTCTCAGAGCAAGGGTGAATGGGAGTCACCTCAGACCAGCCCCAGGCCCAGCACTTTTGCTGCCAGCATGCTTGGAGCTGCCCCCACTCCTCACTCATGCCCTACTTTGCTGCCTCCCCAGGCCCTGCGTACCCACACCCATCTGGGGTGCACTTCTGGGGCCCAAACCCCACCTTTTTTGACTTGGTCTTGACCCCCTTCAACACCAAGTGCCCTGCAGGATGTGGCTTGGCTTCTGGACTCGGCTTCTCCTCCCTGTCCTGGCTCTAATTGGCCTGAGCCCTCTCCAGCCTACCACGGCACCCTGAGTGCTAGGACAAAGGCGGCTGCCTTTCTGGAAGGCAGCAGTTTGAATGCGTAAGGATAGGAACAGTTTCACACAGCAGTTAATAGAATAAACAGGAGTACAGGAGTGTGCGATAGACTCACTCTTTCGCCCTTACAGCTGCCATTTATGGAGCCTCATGTCTGGGTAGCAGAGCCTCATGCCAAGGCTGAGGGGGTGCAGTCTGTTTGAATTCACATTTTGGGGCTCAGGTCTTTTGTGGCTTGCCTGAACCCCCTCTATCCTTGGCCCCGGGGCCCAGCAATGGAAACAGCCCACTGTAGGCTTACTGGCTGGCCCCTCACTTCCCCCCAGAAGCTCCATGACAGCATCAGGATTCCTTTTATTGCAGATGACAGAAACATGACTCAGACTGGCTTCAGCATCAAAGGGAACTTCATGGGCTCTGGAATTTGCTGGTTTAGGAGCCGCAGATGTCCTCCTGGTGGGGCTGCTCACCTCTAGGCTCTGTGGTCTTCTGTGTTGGCCTCATTCTCAAGCAGGCACTTCCCCGCCAGGCCCAAGTCCCTCCAGCTCAGCGTGCCAGCAAAGTCCCATAGAGGACATTCCCTGGTCCAGCCACGGCCACATGTCCCGTGAGCCTGTCACTGTAGTTGAGAGGGTGTTGGGCTTTGCTTGGCTCCTCAGGTCAGAGGATAGAGTCAGTTTCCCCCAAACCCACATGGGCCTATCCAGGCAAAGGGGTGATTCCCCAGGGCAGCCAGAAGGGTACTAGTGGAAGTATGGGAAGGATGTTGGAAAGGCACATAGGAGTCAACCCCAAGGCCTACTCCCTCCCACATGCTTTTCCTTCTCATTCCCTGGCCCTCTGCCCTCTCTCCTTGAGGACCCCCAAGCCTCACCTCCTCCAGGAAGCCCTCTTGGATCACTCCAGCTCTTGTGCTTTCTTCCTCCCCAGAACTCGCAGGACACTCATTTTCATTGAGCCTGCCTGAGCAGTGCTGACAGCCTCAAGCTGTTACCATCTTCAAGTTTGTCTGCGTTTGCTTTCCCGCTAGAGGTATATGGAGGTCTTGAGAGCAGGTCTGTGTTCCTAAGGCGGCTGATGAGGTGTAAAGAGCTTTGGGCTCTTCTCAAGTGCTTCTGGCCTAGGCTGTGCTTTGCTTGTGGATACATTTTACCTGATCCTCATTTTTCTATGTTGATGAAGCTTTTCGTGTGGAAAAGCTTGGACACATTACCTTTTTCCATTTTGCACTAATTTTTTCAGGGAAAGCCTTTGCGTCCTGGGGTCTGCACACTGTGTAGCCATTTCTTACCAGCCATGTAAGCTTAGCTGACTTATTTAACCTCTTATTGCCCTAGTTTCTTTCTTCACCTTAAAACGAAAACACGTAACATAAAGAGTTAGGCAGTTTAAGCAGGTGGTGTGCATGTAAATGGAGTCCTGCAGAATGCCAGGCTCCCAGACAGCTGTTGAATGAATGACTGACTGCATTGCTGCATGCGTGCGTGTGTGCGTGCATGAGTGAATTTGTCTGTCTGTTGTGGAGCCACATGACCTGTTAGGACTCGTAGACAGGGGCCTCTATGAAAAAAGAAGGCCCTGCCTTGTGGGCCTGACCTAGGCGGGCAGCAGGGCAAGAGCCAGCCCTGCCTCAGGTCAGCATGGCCTGGAAGTCAGCCAGGTCTGCAAGAGAATGGGCAGCCGTGGCTGGGTGGTCCATGGGTGAGGAGGCTGGTATAGGCCAGAGCTGGGCAGGTCAAGCCCGACCATTTCCAGGGCCTTTGCCTGTGCTGAGCATGGGTTATTTTTTCCGGATGCATCCATCCCCCATCCTTTCAGTGACACTTCCCTGGTTTCCCTTTGGGTGAAGCCTCTACCCCATTCCCAAGCTATGTATCTTGGGGTGGGCTGGCCCCACCACCAGGCTCTGGTGATACCCACATGGGTATCTGGGGGATACCCAGTTTTCCCCCTAAGAGACAAATTCTAGGATTTTCCTGGAACTTCTGAAATAGAGAGGGTCTCTTTCCACTGGGGAGAGCTGGCAGGATGTGGTCTAGGGCTGCGGGGAGCCACAGTGTGATGAGGGCTCCCCTGGGAATGAAGCCACCATGGAGGAAACGGAGCTGACAGATGGGGAAGGAGAGAGCTTTGGTGATGTCATTGGAGCGCCTGGATCCAGCCAGACCTGGATGCTGGATTTTTCAGTCTTCCTGGATTTTTCAGTCAAGAGAGGCAGTATGTCCTCTTTGTTATTTCTGCTAGCATGACCCAGGTAATTCTGACCCTTGGAGATAAAGGTCCAGACTGATACACTGCTTTACTGAAAGCGGTTGTTCCCCAGAGATCCTCACCGTATTACACAGAGACAGTATCCCTGCGGACGCTCATTCCTGTGGAGGTTTGCATTTTTCAAGTCCTTGATAGAGATCATGAAAAGGAAGGATCATAGATAGGCAAGATCTTAGGAAATAGTGGTTGCAGTGAGTGACAGCCGTGTTCACAGCCCAGGTAGCAGAACTTTTCTCTCCCTGGCAACAGCTCAGGTTGTGTTGGGGCTGCGTCCCAGCAGAGATTCTTGAGAGAACAAGGATGTCAGAATCTGGAATGTGTGTTGCCTACATTGAGCAGAGATTCCTTCCAATTGCTCATCACTCAAGGTCTCAATGAATTTTTTTCAGGGTATGCTGGTTTGTATTTTACTTATGCTGTTGGTTTGGTGATGGAAATGATTATAGGCACTGATAAAGCATGGCAATAAATGAAAGGAAATGACAGGAAAGCACCCATCCTCATGCTTCCATGGACACAGAGATGAAGATTTCCATCTGTGGCTAAACAGGAGCAGAGCTTTGGAGGTGCTCCTGGTTGATCGGTTCCCAGTGACACATCTTCAACTCCAGGCCATATAAATTGCTCAGAACTTATGCACATCATGGAGGGGTTTTTTTTTGTTTGTTTTTTGTTGGTTTTTAAGACAGAGTTTTGCTCTTATTGCCCAGGCTAGAGTGCAATGGTGAGGTCTCAGCTCACTGCAACCTCTGTCTCCCAGCTTCAAGTGATTCTCCTGCCTCAGCCTCCCAAGTAGCTGGGATTACAGGCACATGCCACCATGCCCAGCTAATTTTTTTTTTTTTTTTTTGTATTTTTAGTAGAGATGGGGTTTCACCTTGTTGGCCAGGCTGGTCTTGAACTCCTGACCTCAGGTGATCTGCCTGCCTCAGCCTCCCAAAATGCTGGGATTACAGATGTGAGCCACCATGCCCGGCCAGAGTTTTTTTCTAATTCATTCAGGACATAGATGGGAGTTGGGGCCAGGGAAGTAGAATGTAGGACAGGGGGTGCCCGGCTCATCACTTAAAGGATCTCCATGTTAAAATTGTAACATAAAGCCACGCTTGGAGTCTAAAGCTTCAAGTTGGACCATCTCGTCAGAGTCTTGGGGGAGACTTGCATGGGAAGGATGCCCTTTGGCAGAGCTTGTTGACAGTCCCTGAAGGCTGCCGCTGGTCCCGGACAGTGCCCTTGCATGGGTGTCTAGCACTTGCTTGGACCACGCCTTTTGGTGTTGGTCCTGTCATCAGACTGTGGGAGGGTCACAGACAGTGCCCCCATCCTGCCCTCCGTGCGGCACCGCTCTGTTGTCCTCAGTACAAGCGCATCGTCTGCCCTTGGGTATGTTCTTTCTCCAGTGATCCCCTTGGGTCATTATGTGGGCTGACCACGGGCTCATTATGACCCCAGGCAGGCACAGCCCTGGATGGATGACTGGGGTTAGCGTTTGTGCAGCTTTTGAACAATCTCATGGCTGAATGGGGAAAGATGGTGAGTTCTTCCCAGTCCCGGGGTGTGGTAAATGACTGCTGTTATTGCTGTGATGTCTCTGCGGACCGGAACTCAGGTGGGCTAAATATGTATGTTTTCATTTGAGGGGGCAAAGAAGTATTCTATGGTTGGTTGTTTTCCAAAGGCAGTAACTCACCTGGTTAGTTTTTCTCTTTTTCCTCTCTCCTGCCCCCAAATTAGAGAAAACAAAACATCCAGCTCATGTTTCCAAATTTCATTTCATAAACTGAAAACACATTTTGAGCCTCAAAGGGCAAAAGACACCTTCATCTAGTTAACTCTGAAAGTTTTTAATGTTTATGTGGCACAAAGTTCCTTCCTTTTTTAGACAGACTAGAACCGTTCCTTTGCTATAAGACCTTCTTTTTTTGATTTGTTTGAAAAAATTTTTTTGTTGTTGTGTTAAAAAATATGTAACATAAAGATTACCATGTTAGCCATTTTAAGGTACAATTCAGTGGCATGAATTACATTCCCAATGTGTTGTGCTACCATCACCACTATCTATTGCCAAAATTGTCCATAACCTCAAACAGAAACTCTGTAACCATTAATAAATAACTCCCTTTATACCCCTGTCTGCAGCGCCCCATCCCCTGGTAACTTCTTAACTACTTTGTCTCTATGAATGTACCTAGACTAGATATTTCATATACATTGAATGAACATAAGTAGCCACTTGTTTCTGACTTTCATTTAGCATAAAGACTTCAGGCTTTGTCTATGTTGTAGCATGTGTCTGTGCTTCATTCCTTTTCACAGTTGAATAATATTCCATGGCATGGATAGACCACATTTTGTTTATCCATTTATCACTTGATGCACAGTTGACCTCATTCTTAATGTTGGCTTTAAATAGTTTTAGCGACTAAATGTAATAAAGTCATATACCCCATAATGACATTTCAGTCAGTGATGTACCACATATATGATGGTGGTCTCCTAAGATTATAATACCATATTTATATGTTTAGATATATAAATTACCACTGTGTTATAATCAGCTACAGTATTCGGTACAGTGACATGCTGTGCAGTTTTGTAGCCTGGAGCAATAGGCTACACTACATAGCCTAGTGTGTAGTCAGCTCAGCCACATAGATTTGTGTAAGTACACTCTGAAGTTCACAAAATGACAACATCACCTAAGGACTCATTTCTCAGAATATATCCCCGTTGTTAAATGACACAGGACTGTGAATTTCCATAAATTATTCCTATAAATTCTCTGTTTCATGATACCATCTGGACAACGGAATGGAATGAAATTGAACTAACATTTATTGATTGTTTACTGTAAACCAGGCTGTTTGCTGGGGTCGTGCACAGAGTGTTATCTCATTTAATCCTCACCAGCATGGTAGGAAGTGGATCTCCTCACCTCGTTTTACACATGAAAATACTAAGCTTCCAAAATAGAAGGGATTTGCTCAAGGTCACATAGCTAATATATGACTAGCTGAAATTTGAACCCTGGTGCACCTTACTCCTGAGTCCATGTGCTCCCCTCCTGTCTGCTCTGTCTCACTGATCACAGAGACAGGCTGGCTCATGTGGCTTGGTCACATTTAGAGATGTTTCACAAATGCTTTCTTCCCAAACACATCGACAGAGCCTTGAGCCCTGGTCCAAAATGGGCTACCTTTTGTCCTTTGTCTTTAGTAGATTCCATATCAGTTCCTAAGTGATGAGGAGAGTACGCAGGGGTCACATGAGGTGTTGGTGCAGTTTGGAAGGGGTCTTGGAGTAACTGATAGATTCGTCTGCACTATAGTTGGGGAACCAATGACTGGTTACCTCCACTGAGCTTCTGCTCTGGCAGCAAAGTCAAGGACTGTCCAGTCTTACTAGTCACACGTTGATTCCTTCCCAGTCTTCCCTTTCTCCTTCCTTACCAGCCATCCAGCCATCCTTTGATCCATCCACCCATCTGACCATTCAACATCCGTCTGGCCAACTGTTCATGGATTCATACATGCATCCATCCATTCATTAGACCATCTAGCCATCTAGCCATCTTCCATCTATCCATCCATCTATCCATCTATCCATCCATCCACCCATGCCTCTGTCCATCATCTTACCATCCATTCACCCAACTATCTATCCATCTAACCATCCTCCATCTATGCTTCATCCGTCCACCCCTGCATGTGTCCATTTATCTACTATCCATTCATCTGACCATCTTTCCAACTGACCATCCTCCATCTATCCATCCATCTATCCATCCATGCATCCATTTATACACCATCCATTCATCCAACCAATCATCTATGACTATACCAGACAATATTTATCATAGGCCTGGTGGCTGATATGTCCTGTGCTAGGCTTTTAGACACAGTGGTGGGCAGCACCAACGACCAGTGAGACAAGCATCCTTTAACACAGGCAGACTAGGGTTTGCAAACTGACACCTATGAGATGGACCCAGCTAGGAAAATGTGTCAAAGAGCAGGAAAATTTATTTTGAAATCATGATTTCTGGCTTCTCTTGGAAAAATTGGGAGATTAGACCACACAGGGCCCAGTTTTCCATACAGCAGTCCCTGTTAGAATTGTGTGGCATTGTGTAGGGCACAGCCTCTCGGTCCCCACAGCCTGATACTCCCTGTCGTACTGCTCCTGGACCCTTCATGCACGCACATTGTGTGCCTGGCCATGGGAGGCCTGTGAGCCTGCACCCTCCACACCAGCTGGGTTTGCAGCAGCCATTGGCTTTATGGCCTGTGAAGGTGGATGGGGCACTGGCCTTCCAGTCTGAGGCCTGGGCTCTGTTCTGACAACGTTCTGTCCCTGAGCTCACAGTTTCCTCATCTACAAAATGGGGATATGGGCAGAGAGTGAAGATGATAAAAGAAGTGAAAAGGATCTGCAGACTGGAACATGCTGCTAGGCAAAAAGAACTGCTGTTTCCAAGAGCCTGAACCCTAAGAGAGCATTGAGAGAGAGAATGGACCCTGTCGTGGGGCTAAGGTGTCGTGAGGTTGGATTTAACAGACTCTCCTGTGAGCGTCCTTCCTGCACACTGCCTAGCACCGTTAATGACAGGGATGTGGGCTCTCTCCCCCCACAGTGCCCGGGTATAGACAGATCTCAGGGCAGCATTCGAAGCCTTTCCACCATGCCTTTGGTGCAAGGCGGTTGCTTTTTTCATTTCTCACCCGCCAGTTAGGGGTACAGATTTGCTTTTATCTACTCATCCACCTCTTTAAACAAATCTTTGTTAGGCACCTGTTTGCCAGGCACTGTTCTAGACATTGGGGATACAATAGTGGAGTAGGACCGACATCGTCAGGGGCTTACATGTCCTCAGTATGGCTCACCATGCCTTGCTAGGCACTTCTGGCTGTTTCTTGACTGTGGGTGGATGGTGGAAGGATGGGAGGATGGGTGTGGTTGCGGCAGCACCCGCAGCCTGGACACCCCGTCCCCGCTGAGTCCTGGCCCTGGGTGTTGACGTGGAGGCATGCCCGCCTCAGTGACAGGCACTTTCCACACACATAGCCGCAAGTGTGGCAGCTTTGTGCACAGGAAGCCCACTCCCACCAGCTGCTGTTCACACACAGCCCGTAATGTGCCTTCATCCTCTTATTTAACTGCTGATTATTTTGCCTCAGGATAGCTGTGAGGTGCAGGGATCGTGGGATGGACAAGGTGGGCATGGTCCCTCAAGGAGCATATGGGAGCCTGGGGGAGACCAGGAGGGGCACCCCCCAGGTCTGAGGAGGCAGAAAGCTTCCAAAGGGAACCAATGCCTGAATGAAGAAGGAAAAGCAGGAATTGAGAAGCAGATAGAGGAACATCTTCTCTAGTCAGACCAAACAGTACGTGGAGGGAGACAGAAAGAGAGCCCAGTGCATTCCAGGAAGTAGGAGTTCAGCACAGTTAGAACACTGAGTTTAAGCCTGGTGGCAGGGGTCTGGGGAGGGGACAGGTCAGGGATGCTTGGAGGGAATGCCGAAGAGGAGGGGAGGAGGCGTGCTGGTGCTCAGAGCATCTGTCTTTGCGCACTTGGTCAGGAGAGGTGAACTTAAAACCAGAGAGATCTGGTAGAGAGCTGTCGACAGGCAGTGCCTTTGGGCATGTTGGCATCTGAGTTGGGTGTGGGTGGGATGTGAGGAGGCCAGGCCTCAGTGGGGCTGTGGGAAGGGGCCAGGCTGCTCAGCCTCTTGAGGCCAGAGGCGCAGGACGTGGGTGATTCTTCTGCAGGGTGTCATTAGACAAGAGAGGGGAGAGGGGCAAACAGTGAGGGAGGTCTCTCTGGGACTGGTCTGTGAGGCCCTGAGGCGCGGGAGGGAGGGGCAGGGTGGTGGAAGTGAGGACGAGGACGGGGCAGATGGAACACCCAGGGTGCTGTGGAGTATTTGGTTCTGAAGCTCAGGATCCACAGCCACAGAAGCTGGCGAGGAGGTGAGGCCTCCAGATGGCTCTGCAGAGAGAGACAGAGACATGAAAAGAAAAGAGGCCCTGGGACTGAGCCTAAGGAACCCACCAAGACAAGGGAAGGGAAGGGCATGCAGAGGCAGTTGGCGGGTGCAAAAGCCCGGGTGATCCCCAGCACTGGACCGGGCCTGCTCCATCCAGCAACCGAGAACTCCTTTGAACATGTGGTGTGTTACTGGGGGAGTGGGTTTCAGTGTGGGTGGGCAGTGTGGAAGGGAAGGAGAGCAGGCTAGTAGGTGTGGAGGGAAGGGGCACGGTGCAGGTGGCAGGTTCAAGAGGGAGGAGCCCTAGTGTGCAGGAAGCTGAGGGCCCTGCAGCCACAGAACCAGGGCAGATGTAGACCTAGGGTCCAGCAGAGGCGGGAGCGTGGGTCTGAGCTGAAGGAAAGGTGGGTGTTGGGCTGAGAAGGTTGCCCCAAGGCCTTCTGTTTCCTGGGTGAAGAAGGAGGGGTGCCGAGCGCACCAGGATGGGCAGGTAGGTCAGAGACCTGAGGAGCCTGGAGTGGGATGGGCAAGAGCAGGAAGGACTGCAGGTACTTGAGGGCCAGGAGGGTTTGTGGACCTGACATGTCCCTACTCTGGCTGGTTAGTGGCCTCCACCCCATGGAAACCTCTGCAGTGATTCTGTTCTGGTGCTGCCCCTGGGTGGACCCTGCCCAGCACAAGGACAGGCTCATGTCCAGCACTCACTCCTTCCTGTGGAAGGCAGACTACAAAAGGAACCTGTGTGGGCATGGAGGCTGCAGGGAGGGAGGCTGGAGGCTGCTGCAGATGGGGCAGTGCAGAGAAGCAGAGGAGGCCCTGGGCAGGCTGCCTTCCAGAGGGAAAGTCCCCTGTAGCAGATGTCCCAGGAGGGCTGGGTGGGATCTGAGCCTGGCACGGTGCCCTCCTCCCCATCTGCAACTCAGCTGCCTCCCAGAAGCGTGCACAGCACATGGCTCTTGGGTAGGATCCATTCCAACAGGCAGCAGCTTTCTTCAGCATGGAAAAGTTTGCTTCAAAGAGAGTGACTTGGCTTTCATTGGACTCTGGGGAGACATAGCTCTAAATATAAGTTAGAACCTCAGCAGAAAACACAAACGAGACTTGGTCCCTTTACTGAGTTTTGTTCTGAATTTTAAGAAAAGCTCTGAAAATGCTGCATCATAATTTGAATTTCTGGCCAGTGTTTTGTATTTGTGGATGAGAGTAACTTGGGCTCTATGAAGAATTGGGATTCTGAGTCTGGTAAAACGTGACCAGTCCCTGGAACGTGGTATTTTTCCTCGCATGCATGTCAGTTACGAGTTTAGATTTTTCTGTGCTGCCCACACCCTTGAAGTCCCAAAGTGGCCCCTTTGTGCATTGTCGGGGCAGCAGGCTGCTGTGCTAGCTTCCCCCCTACCCCTGGTTTCTGAGCCCCAGATCCATTCATCTTTGCGGCCCCAGGCCCTGTGGCTCCAGGATGTGGACTGAGTGTGGTAAATCTTAGGGTACAGGCAGTGGATTAAGATTGCTGGGATTCCAAATATAAAATGGTGCAGCCACTATGGAAAACAGTATGGAGGTTCCTCAAAAAATTGAAAATGTATCTACCATATGATCCAGCAATCCCACTTTTGGGGATAGACCCCAAAGAATTGAAAGCAGGAGCTTGGAAAGATATTTCCATGTTCACAGCAGCATTATTCACAGTAGCCAAAAAGTGGGAGCAGCCCAAGTGTCCGTTGATGGATGAAGGGATAAGCGGTCTGTGCTACTGGATCGTCAGACAATGGAATAGTGTCAGCCTTAAAAAGGAAGGAGATTCTGACATATGTTACAGCATGGATAGACCTTGAGGACATCACACTGAGTGAAACAAGCCAGACACAGAAGGACAAATACAGCATGAGTTCATTTATATCAGTTACCCATTTATTTGAGGTACCCATCAAATTCATCCAGACAGAAAGTGCAATGGTGGGTGCCAGGGGCTTGGGGAGAAGAAAGTGGGGAGTTAGTGCTTAATGAGGACAAGGTTTCACTTTTGCAACACGAAGTTCTGTGGATGGACGGATGGTGGTGATGATTGCACAACAACGTGAATGTGCTTATGCCTTTGACCCGTACAATTATAAATGGTTAAGATGGCAAAATTTTAATATTATGTATATGTTACTGCAATTAAAAAAATAACTTTTATAAAAAGCAAAAGTTGATGGGAAAATGTAGGCAGGAGGTCCACCCTAAGAAGGACTCCACCTGCCTGTGCTGACTGTGAAGTTGGAGGGAGGAGCCTTAAGCAGTGGCCTCTAGAAGCTGGGACCTACCCTCAATTATAGCAGCACAAATGTGGGGATCTCATTCCTACACCCACAGGAACTGACTTTTGCAGTGGCCTCTAGGAGCTGGGATCCACTCTCAATTACAGCAGCACAAACATGGTACCTCAGTCCTACACCCACAGGAACTGACTTTTGCAGTGGCCTCTAGGAGCTGGGATCCACTCTCAATTACAGCAGCACAAATGTGGGAACTCAGTCCTATACCCACAGGAACTGACTTTTGCAGTGGCCTCTAGGAACTGGAATCCACCCTCAATAACAGCAGCACAAGCGTGGGGACCTCAGTCCTACACCCACAGGAACTGACTTTTGCTAACCACCCAGATAAGCAGGAAAGAGATAACTCCCTGAGCCTCCAGGAAGAAACAGCCTGCCCACAGCTTGATTTTAGCCTGGTGAGACCTGTTCTGGACTTACGACCTGCAGAACTCTAAGATAATACATCTATGTTGTTTTAAGCCACTAAAAAAAGGGGGGCTGGATTCAGATCCTCTCTGCCACTTTCCAGCTGTGTAGCCTCGGGCTAGCTATGTAAGCTCTGTGCCTCAGTATCATCATTTGTAAACTGAGTTCCTAAATGTCCACACCTCATAGGTTGCAAGGGGGATGTACGTGAGTTAAGAAGGGACAACACAGTAAAGCCTCAACACGTGTTAGCTGTTATCACCACCACCTCTGTGGCCAACATGCCCTCCAGGGCCCAGCTGAAGCCCATCTCGTCCTAGGTCTGTGCCCTCTGGAATGAGGTGATCAGGTGCTCAAGGACATCCAGCCTTGTCCTCTCCATCTGCTCTCTCGGTCATGCTGTTCCCTGCTGCTTGAGACGCTGGAGTATGGCCTTCTCTTTCTCTAGCCCCCTTTGCCACCGCGTGGGGGTTAATGTCTGTGGGTGTGTTGTCGTGGGCATGCACCTCTAAGTTCAAATTCCAGCTCTGCCTCTCACTAGCTGCATGGCCCTGGGAACTTCTGTGACCTGGAAAATGCAAGGTGTGGATGACAAGATGCATGTGTTTGTGGGAAGGGCAGAAGAGGCGTGGAGTGGATGTCAGTCCTGTCAGATTGGGTTGAGTCCTATCAGGGATACTCAGTGAGTGCTCAGTTGTCCTGAAGAAGGCTGCTTGGGGCTGCGTGGAAGAGAGCGTGAGGATGTCTCTTTCTGAACTTTCAGGTTACAGCAGAATGGAAGTCCTTCTTTTCTCTCCTGTCCAGCCTCATGCAAAGCTCTTTGCCCCCTCTGAGCTGGGAAACAGTGTAAGGGTGCCACCCAGGACACCCTCAAGGTTCATTTTAGAATCTGAGCAGCGCTACTGACATCCTGGTACACAGTATCACACCTAACACCTTTCTGTTGTCCCCTTCCACCCTGGCACTCCCTGTATCTATCTCTCTCCCCTGCTGGACAGGGACCATGTTAACTCACATCTGCACCTGCCAGAGGGTGGATGCCTGGGATATATCTGGTTCAGAAAAGTCCATAAATGATTTACTCTTCCTCAAACTGGATACTACATCTATATGGTACATTTATGTCCTTGTCTCAGTGTGTAGATAAAGTCTTCACAAAACGGGTACACAGTGAACATTATTGCACAAAATATCTCAACATTCCATGACCATGTTTTATGTAATCAATTACAATTCTACAATACCATTAATACTGAGTAAGAGACTGCTGCAAGTCTGTGCCAAAATGCATTGAACCAGTCTTCTACAATTGAAGGCTTAGGCTGTTTCCAGTTTTCTGCTTACAGATAATTACTGTAGTGAGCAGCCATGTTCATACACATTTGTTCATACACATGTCTCATTTCCTTATAACATATTCCCAGAAAGGGAATTGTTGGGTCAAATAACACTCCAGTTTCTGAAGCTTCAGTTATACGTAGTATTTCCAAATGGCCCTCCAAAAATATCATTATGAAATATATACTCCCACTAGGAGTGTACAAGAGTGCCATCTTCATCTGGCAATGAGTGGTACCAATTAAATTTTTTTTTGACAAATTGGTAAGTGGTATCTGAGTTGCTAACACATATTAATCACTGCAGTGTTTCAAGATGTTGAAAATCACCACCTCATTTAACTTGTGGGGAAAGCATCATGTCCCCAGTTTACAGGTGGATGAATGGTCTCAGAGAGGAAGCTCAAGAGCTGCTTGGGGGTCCTCTGTGGTTTGGTGGGAGGGCTGGTAGCTGTCCATTACAGGTCACTGTGTCTCAGAAGACCCATGGTCACCAGTAAGGGGAGCCTGAACACATGCCTTCCTTCCAGAGTTTAACCTCCCCCAGGACTTAACTCTAGGAATTAGGATTGAACTAGGGATTCCCTATGTGCAAAGTGCTGCAGAAAGCAGGGCAAGGACATTTTGAAAGGTTTTCCTTCTTCTAACAAGCATGCATCCCATTGCAATCTGCAGAGTCTTATCTTAGCAGGGATTGGGGTAAGAAGGAATGGCAACCCACAGCCAGAGGTTAAGAATGAATGTCTTCTGTTTCAAGGGGGCGATTTCCAGCCTGGAGACCTTCTTTGCTCTGTAGCTGCTGAGAACTTCTCAGTGCTGAGGCCTGGACTCTAAATTCAAATTCCACAGAACTGTCAGATCCCATATACTGGAATTATGAATGAACCTGCAAAGGAAATAGGCTTTGATCTGTTCCTCAGTGAATATCTCACTGTGATCTTTGAGTCTTTTTTTGGTGTCACTAAAGAAAGTTTTTAAAAATTTAATGAAATTTAGCAGAATGAAAAAGTTGGGAAAAAATAAGAACAGGAAGTTCAACCCAATCTCACCACCTTAAAATATAATTTTAATAAAATATAATTTCTAGTTTCTTCTTTAGCTCTTGTTTGCATAGATGATTTATAATCATAACATTATTCATTCTATAGCCTGGTTTTCTTACCTAGTATTAAAGAAGCATTTTTCTCTATTTGAGCACAGCCTTTCTAATTATTTCAAATGGCTCTGTGGTAGTCCATCAAATGGATGTGACACAGTCCAGCATTTGGCATTTACATGATGTCCAGGTTTTTGCTTGTACAAATATGACTCTTCTCTTCATATAAATAAACTTTTGCCTTTGTTTAATTCACATCTAAAGTTTCAGGAGTGGGCTTCCTGGAGGCATCTTTGTCCCATCTGATGCATTGCTAATGTGTTTTCTTTTCTTTCTTTCTTTCTTTTTTTTTTTTTTTTTGTTGAGACAGAGTCTCCCTCTGTCGCCCAGGCTGGAGTGCAGTGGAGCGATCTCGGCTCACTACAACCTCCGCCTCCTGGGTTCAAGCAATTCTCCTGCCTCGGCCTCCTGACTAGCTGGGACTACAGGTGTGTGCCACCATGCCCAGCTAGTTTTTGCATTTTTAGTAGAGACGGAGTTTCACCATGTTGGCCAGGCTGGTCTCAAACTGCAAGTGATCCACCTGCCTCGGCCTCCCAAAGTGCTGGGATTACAGGCGTGAGCAACTGCGCTCAGCTGCCGATGTGTTTTCTAATCGTGTCAACTTACACTGCAGTGTGTGAGTGCCAGTTTCAAGGCAATCTCTCCAGCACTGGGTATTGTCATTAAGAAGAAAAATATGTTTTCTTTTAAAAGGTAATAGAAAATATAGATTGACTTATCCTTTTTAAGATCAATAATCATAGCATTTTCTCATGATTAACTGTAGAGACGTAGGAAGCTGTATGCAGAGCATTTTCTTCGTGTAAACAATGAAGCGTTTTTGTACCTCCTACATGCAGGGACTGGATGGTGAACACTAAAGATGGAAGTGATGATGTCAGCTCCCTGTGAGCTTTACAGGAGTTGTGACATCCTGGGTTTCAGAGAAGATGTAAAAAGTCAATAACAACACATGATTTATGGTTTAAATAGTGGCTGAAGAGAAAACAGACAAGCTGTCACTAGACAGCATATGAGCAATCGCTAACTAATGATCCCATGTACAGTTGCTTAAGGAGTCCAGAGGCTCTCTCCAGGTTGAGTGGTCAGAGGAAGCTTCATGCTTGGGGTGGGTGGTTGTGGGATTGTGCTGTGCATAGATGGTGGTTAGTGCTGTGTGGCCAGAGTGGGAAGGTCAGAGCATTTGGCAGTGGTGCGGAGGTGGGAAAGCCCAAGATAGGTAAGGTCAGAGCTGGAAGTGGCCTTAGAGGTCACTAGGAGCTTTGCATCTTCAATTGCAATGTGCCAGAACTCAGTTGAGGTCTTGTTAGAATACAGGTTCTGATTCAGGAGGTCCAGTGTAGGGCCTGAGAGTCTGCATTTCTGACAGGCTCCCAGGGGCTACCATAACCATTCATGGAGAAGCTGGGATCTAGACCAATTTTTAAAGCTGGGGAAACTGAATCCCAGAGAGGCAAAGGTACTCTGACTTTGTATTATTATGCTTCTCTTTGGCATCTGAAACATATTTTTAAAGGCTTCAAGTAACTTCCCATTCTGGAAAAAGAGAGGAGAAATATTTTCTGTATTCCTCCTAAGTGCAGCTAAAAGCCCTGGACATTATGTTTAAAACAAACATAAGAAGACTGTTATGATGGGGAGAAGTCAGGCAGCTAGGGACCCTGGGACACAAGGAATGACACAGTAGTGACCTCACAACAGATGCCTGATCTTTAGCCAAAGGACCAGGAGAGAGGCAGCCCAGCAAGAGATACTTGTTTAAATAAGAACTGCTCTACCCTCACCAGTGACCAGCCCTCCCCCACGGTGCTGGTGGAGTAGCCCCGCTCGACCACAGTGGCATCAGTAGTGAGGAGATGGAACTCCCACTCCCTACAGCAGTACCAGAGAGCCACGCTCTTCTTTGGGTATCGACAGAGACCAAGTGGGGAACTTGGGTGTCCACCCCCACCTGACAGCAATGCAGTGGCATTCCCCCATCTTTTCCTGCCAGAGTGGTGTCACAGGAACCAGCTAAGATAGAAGATTAAATAAGATCTAGACTTTGAGTATTACATAATACTCAAAATGTCTAGGTTTCAATTAAGAACTACTCATTATAATGAAAACCAGGAAAATTTCACTTTGGATTAAAAGAAAAACACTCCACACCAATACTGAGATGTCAGAGATGTTAGAATTATCTGGAAAGGACTGTAAAGCAGCCATTATAAAAACGCTTCACTGAGCAGTTACAGATGTGTTTGGAACAAATGAGAAGATAGAGTCTTAAAACAGAAATGGAAGAGATAAAAACAGAATAAGGGCTTTAGAATTGAAAAATGCAAAAACCAAAATGAAAATCTCAATAGATAGTATCAACAGGAGGACAGAGATGACAGAGAAAAGAATCAGTAAACTGGAAGATAGGATATAACAGAAATTACCCAATCTGAACAGTGAGAGAAAATAGACCAAACGGGGGGGGAAAAAAAATAATGGAGCCTCAGGGAGCCATGCTATCCACAGATGATCTAACATGTGTGTCATCAGAATGCTAGAAGGAGAGGTGAAGAGGACAAGGTGAAAAGACTTGAAGAAATAATAGCTGAAATGTTCCAAATTTTGCAAAACACGTAAACCTACAGTTCCCAAGAAACGGAGCAAATCCAAAATGCAATAAATCCAAAGAAATCTGTCAACACAAATCCAATTTCTGAAATCTCATGACAAAGAAACAATCTTGAAAGCAGCCAGGGAGAAGCAACACTTTACTTACTGGGAGAAAACAATGTCAATGACAGCAGATTCCTCATCAGGAACTATGGAGGCCAGAAGGAAGCGGCATGAGAAGTTTTCAAGTGCTCAAAGAACTATCAACTTAGAATCTTAAACTAAAAATATCCTTCAGGAATCAAGATGCTCAGATGAAAGAAAACAGCAGGCATTTATTGACTGTCTACCATGCACCAGGCCCTGTGCTGGGTATTATTTTGAACTCTGAGCTAGACAGTATTACTATCAGCATCTTTCAGAGGAGGGACCTGAGGCTTTGCATATGAAGTGGCCAGCCAAAGGTTTCACAGTGAGAAAGGGAGGATTCAAAATGGAGTCTTCTCGAAAGCATGAACTTACACATGAACAAGACTGTACCTTGCAGCACCATCTGTAAAGCTAAAGATAGGAAATTTCTCAAGGATCCATCCAAAGGGACTGGTTGGACAGACAAAGGCGCGCCCACTCTGTGGTGTTGTGTGGGGCTGTGAGAGGCAATGAGGAAGGACCGTACGTATCACCACAAAGTTACTGTCAGGATATTGCTGACTGGAAGAGCCCAGGTGCGGAACTGTGTAGAGAGTATGCTGCCTTTTACATAAGAAAAAGGAGGAAATAGGAGTGTGTCTACGTATTTGCTTTTATATTGCAAAAGAGACAATGGAAGAATAAACCAGAAGGCCACAAACGAAAATGTACACTGTTTTATAAGCTGGCTTTGCAACCCTGTGTTTTTTAACTAGAAAACAAAATTAAACTAAAAAGAATATAAACCATCTCTTAATATTGAAAACAAACAGTCCTGTATACAAAATTGATGACTTAACCTCACAGAGAATTGTTTCGAGTGACTTTGAAACACAGTAATTTGTGCATTCCAAATTAAATACCAAATTTGGGACAGAGACAAAAAGAACAACAAATAAAACCTAAACTGTGTTCAGTAGTCTTATTGTTGGTAATAAAAATGGTATTGTTGTTTTGAAACTATGATATATACAGATTTACATATGTAACCACAAGTAATTATATTAATATCTTTGAGAAGATTTTCATTGTGAGGCAAGAAGTATAAAGTAAAATCCCATCGTTAGTGAGAATTAGAAACAGCAGTGTTAAATGCTTGCTTTATTCCATACATGATTGTGTTAATGTCATCAGGAGTGACCACAGCCCCACACCAGGTCTCCTGCTCCCGGTCAGACCCTACTTCCCACCTCCCATTGAGTTCCTTGTTGGCTCATTGCTCATGCCTGCCCAGGGGGATGTTCCTTGGATGGATCGGGGTGAAGAGGCTATATCCATGGCTTCTGCTGCCCTTGAAGTCTTCCTGCAGATGTGCCCTGGGGTCCCTCAGTTTCTGATCAAGTCCCTGGAGTGTACGCACCAGCTGCTGCCCTTGCGTGCAGGCTGCGGTAGTGTGGGAAACCCAGGAAGCTCGAGGCCTAAAGAACTGTCAGTCATTTGGTCAGGCTGGAAACCACCCTCGCCCAGGACTGGAAAATGCCCTCCAGGCTGAGACCTGACTGCCAGGACAGGCTGCAGCCCCAGTGGGGGTGCGGGGGGTGGCATGATCATTCAGTCCTGGGCCAGAGCAGGCCTTTGCTGTTTTTTGTTTCTCTCTGTTTGTTCAACCCTCCTCCCGTCCTTCAGCAGATCCGGCCTACCATGTGCTTCACTGGCTCAGCTGCTGTGCCGGGTGGGTATGTCCCATGGGAAACCTCATTCATAGTCTGAAGGCCCCAACAGCCATGGACTTGGGGGGCCAGCTTACCTGTAGGTCTGCTTAGACTCAGCATGGGTCCTGGTCCCTTATGTCCTTCTCCTTGGGGTCTGTTGACTCAGAAGGTGCTTGCATCCTTACTGACAGGCTCTGTTTGGCACAGGTCCTTAACTGTGTCCAGTTCCAATGATTGGACACCCTGTCCTTGGGTCTGGGCCTACTCTGAACACCCCCCAAATCCCCACTGTAGTCCTCCTGGGCCTCCATCACTGCTTTTTTGTCTGCAGATTACCTTCGTGTTATGGGTTGAATTGTGTGCCTCCGAAAAGATGCTGAAGTCCTAACTTCCAGTACCTGCGAATGTGACCTTATTTGGAAACAGAGTCTTTGCACATGATCAAGTTAACATGAGGTGATTAACATGTGCCCTAATCCAATATAACTGTGTCCTTTTAAAAGAGGGAAATTTAGGCCGGGCACAGTGGCTCATGTCTATAATCCCAGCCCTTTGGGAGGCTGCACGGGCAGATCACTAGAGGTCAGAAGTTCCAGACCAGCCTGGCCAACATGGTGAAACACCGTCTCTACCAAAAAATATTAAAAAATTAGCTGGACTTGATGGCACACACCTGTAATCCTAGCTCTTCAGGAAGCTGAGGCAAGAGAATTGCCTGTGCCTGGGCCCACACCCCGTGCCTGCTTTCTAGATGGAAGGATGCCCTTTCCTGTGCAGGGACCTCGAGGGGCCCACCTATTGCCTGTCTCCATCCTCTCATTCCCGTCTCCTGCTGCTGCCATGGTCCACCCCAACGTAGGCAGCTTCTTGACCCCTAGACCAGATCTCCTGGGTCCCAGAGCCAGCAGCTGATCCTTTCATCAAGGGAAGGCAGGTTTTTTAGGTTGGCATTTTAAAACTTAGAGCAGTTAACTGGTCTGTCGCCCAAATTAGCAGTTTCTTTTACACTTCACTGCCTCCTGTCCCCACCTGAAAATATCTGAAGTTGAGGGTGGGGGCTGCGGTTTTATGGGAAATTGTAGGGGATGAAAAGCAAAGAAGATATGTGACTCATTTTATGCCTCAAATGGAAAGATGACAGGAACTCAGGCCACAGTAATTCAGAGCTCCACCTGATACAGCCTGGAATGTCTTTCCTGAGATGAGGTGAACGCTTTTTTATCTTATCCAACGTATTGCTTGATAACATACAAAAGATAGTGTCCAGGTCACAAAGCAAAATGTGATCATGAACACCTGAGGACCTGTTTACCGAAGTGAGACGCACCCTCCCCTCCAGACCTAGCCCAAGGCTCTGCCTGCCCCACCTCAGGGAACCTGGAGTTTTTTTTATGTCCCTTTCCCTTCTTTTTAAAAATGTTTTATTTAAAATAATTTCAAATTTACAGAATTTGCAGAGAAGTTGCAAAGGTTAAAAAAAGTACAAAGAATACCAATATGCCCTATACCCAGATTCATTTTTTGTTAACATCTTACCCCATTCTTTCTTTCTTTCTTTTTTTTTTTTTTTGAGACAGAGTTTCGTTCTTGTTGCCCAGGCTGGAGTGCAATGATGTAATAATCACAGCTCACCACAACCTCCGCCTCCCTGGTTCAAGTGATTCTCCTGTCTTAGCCTCCCAAATAGCTGGAATTACAGGCATGCATCACCACGCCTGGCTAATTTTTTGTATTTTTAGTAGAGAGAGAGTTTCTCCATGTTGGCCAGGCTGGTCTTGAACTCCTGACCCCAGGTGATCCACCCACCTCGGCCTCCCAAAGTGCTGGAATTACAGGCGTGAGCCAACTCACCCAGACTTTACCTCATTCTTAAAATATTTGATCTTTCTCTCCCTCCCTTCCTTAGTGCACACACAGGGACACACCCGTATGTACATACATGCACATAATTTTATCAGAATCATTTGATATGGTTAGTTTATGTGCACCCCCTCATCCCTAAATACTTAAGCGTGACAATAGTAATATTCTCTTACATAACCACATTAAAGTTACTAACTTTAGTAAATTGACCTAATTATGTTCTTTTATAGCATTTTCCCCTGAAATACAGGATCCAGTGATGTGTCCTTAGCATTGCCTAAATCTGGAAGAGTATTTCCGTAGACTTTCTGTGTCTTTCACAACATTGACTTTTTTTTTTTTTTTTTTTGAGATGGTGTTTAAAAGGCTGGATGGAGTGCAATGGTGCAATCTCAGCTCACTGCGATCTCCGCCTCCCAGGTTCAAGTGATTCTCCTGCCTCGGCCTCCTAAGTAGCTGGGATTATAAGCGTCTGCCACCATGCCCAGCTAATTTTTGTATTTTTAGTAGACATAGGGTTTCACCGTGTTGGCCAGACTGATCTTGAACTCTGACCTCAGGTGAACCACCCAGCTCGGCCTCCCAGAGTGCTGAGATTACAGGTGTGAGCCACTGCCTGGCTAGCACTGACATTTTTTAAGAATTTATCTTTCCCCCAGTTTCCCTCCTTTTAAACAAATAGAAAGCTCATTGTTGTGGGTTTTTCTAACGTCCCTCACTGTGCTCTTCTGTGACTGGCATTGTGTGTGGAGTTGGCCCGTGCTGGTCACCAGGAGCTGTCACTCATTCACTCTTGGTGCTGTGCCGTCACACTGCGTGCAGCGTGTACTGCAGTTCAGGGGTGTATTAGTGTGTTGATGGACTTTGGGTATTTCCAGTTTTCTGTTACTGTGAACAGTGCTGCTGGGAACATTTCTGTGCACATCTATTGATGTGTGTGACAGATTTTTAGAGTTTATGCCTAGAAGTGGCATTGCTGGATCATCAACTATGTGAATGTTTAATTTTTCAAGATAAAATGTTTTCCAGATGTCCTAACTTACACTCCCACTTGCAGTGAATAAGACTTCCTGTTGCTCCACATCCTCTCCAGCACTTGATGTGGATGAACTTCTTACTTTCATGACAATCTAGTGTGTAAATGGCCTGGGAATTATTGTCTCTTTGTGGTTAATCCAAACCACAAGCGTTTCTCTGATTACTAATACCGCTGAGCATCTTTTCATGTGTTTAGAGTGTATGCGTGTCACATCCTGTGCAGTAGTAATAAGAATACCACCTCTTGTTTGCTACTTAGCATATGTGAAAATGATTGTAGGTACAGATCATTGATCATGGAAGCAGCTTAAGAAGGTCGTGCGATTCTTATCCTGTTTTCTATGCTTGTATTTTGCCCATTCCCCATCAGATTATTGGTCTTTGTCCTACTGACATCTTTGTGCCCCTCGGTTTTAGCTCTCCTTCCCTGACACAGCCCTCGGGGGAAGGGTGGGTGCCGCTCACTGCGGGTGGAAGTCGAACCCCAGGTTCATGGCAAGGGCTCTGCTGACGCCTCAGGCAGGGCCCTCATTAGCGCTGGGCTGGATGGGAGTTCCTGGTCTCCAGTGGTGCCCCAGGTGGGGCCTCGTCACTGGCCTGCTCACATGATGGCCCAGCTCCTACTTAACCTTGTCTGAAGCCACCCCAGCAGGGGTGTTGGCACACCTCCGCACAGCCTCCTGAGGGAGTAGAGCAGCAGCGGCCTAATGCCCTCTGTTGTAGCAGGATGCCCCTTCCCTGGTCCTTTGGCTAGAAAGAGCAGGCTTTTGTTGGAGTTTTTGTTGTTTGGGTTTGGTTTTGAGATGGAGTTTTGCTCTGCCACTGAGGCAAGAGTGCAGTGGCACAATGTGGCTCACTGCAACCTCCACAACCCAAGCGATTCTCCTGCCTCAACCACACCCAGCTAATTTTTGTATTTTAGTAGAGACAGGGTTTTACCATGTTGGCCAGGCTGGTCTCAAACTACTGACCTCAGGTGATCCACCCACTTTGGCCTCCCAAAGTGCTGGGATTATAGGCATGAGCCACCATACCCAGCCTGCTGGAGCTTTTTGAGCCTTTTAGTGTTTTCAGGTCACTCATTTCCTCAGCTCCAAGTCTGGGAAATATGAGGCAAAAAGAAAAGCCGGAAAACTGACTGCTGTATTTTTCCTTGGGTCCTGAGGTCTCTAGCTGGCCTGTCTTCTCTCCATGGTAAGAGTCTTCTTACATTTTTATATGATTATATATAATTCCCTGGGCTTTTATTTGTGCATAGTGGGGTCCATCTACCTAGAAGCTGGACCCTATTGACTTGTAAGAGTTCTTTATGTATTCTGAATACTAATCCTTAGTCAAGAAGTCATGTTACACCTATTGAAAATATCATTTCCCAGTTTGTGGCTTTCTTCATTGTGTATTTTTGACATCTGTTTTGACAGACGTTCTTGATTTTATATAGTTTCACTTACTTGTCTTTTATTTCTTTTTTCTTTTTAGGGCTAGTGCTCTTGGTTTTTTGTTTAAGGAACATTTTCTTATTTCAAGTTTAGAGATGATCTCTCATAATTTCTTCTAAAAAATTTAATGTTTTTGCTTTTTCACATTTAAGTTATTTATCCACCTGGAATTGATTTTGGTGTACGTTATGGGATAGGGATCCAATTTCTTTTGTTTTGTTTTTCGTTTTTTTTTTGTTGTTGTTTTTTCTTTTGTTTTGTTTTTTGAGATAGGTTCTTGCTCTGTCTCCCAGTCTAGAGTGCAGCTCACTGTTACCTCAAACCCCTGGGCTCAACTGATCCTTCCACCTCAGCCTCTCAAGTAGCTGGGACTAGAGGAAGGCACCACAATACCCAGGTAATTAAAAAAAAAACTTTTTTATAGAGATAGATATTGCTTTGTTGTCTAGGCTGGTCTCAAACTCCTGGCCCCAAGCAACCCTCCTGCCTTGGTTTCCCAAAGTGTTGAGATTATAGGCCAGAGCTACTACACCCAGCCCCAATTTCATGTTTTTAAACATCCTCATTGAAATATAATGGAAATATTAACATGTTTAAAGTGTAAAATTTGGTAAGTTTTGACATATATGTATACACTCGTGAAACCATGACCACAATAAAGGAAATAAACATACACATCACCCTAAAAGTTCCCTCCTCTTTGGTTTGGTTGTTTTTTGCTTCTCCACAGGTAAGCTCTGCCTCCTGCCTCTTTGTAATCCTCTCTCCCTGTACTTCGCCACACTCTCTCCATTCCCAGGTGACCACTTATCAACCTTCTGTTATTATAAGTTACTATGGATTTCCAGGAAGTTTATGTAACTGTAATCATACGGTGTGGACTATTTTGCTTGATACGGTTTCTTTCATCAGTGTAATTATATCAAGATTCATCCATGGTGTAGCATTTATCAATAATTTGTTCTTTTTTATTGTCAAGTACTATTCTATTGCATGTCTCTAACACGATTTATTTATTCATTCACTAATTGATGGATATGTGGATTGTTGCCAGTTTTCGTCTATTGCAAAGAAGGCTGCTAGGAACATTCTTGGACCAGTCTTTGTATGAACACATGCTTTCATTTCCTTGGGTATACATACCTCGGAGTGGAATGGCTGATCATATAATAGGGATATGATTAACTTTTAAAGAGACCGACGTGACAGTTTGTGTGATGCCACATTACATTAGTGGTCATATCTTCCTGGGTCCATCTTAGCTGTGATAAATTCTCAGACTTTCTTTGTTTCTGATGACCTGGACAGTTTTGAGGAGTACTGGTCAGGAATTTTGTAGAATGTTCCTCAACTTAGGTTTGTTTGATGTTTTTCTCATGGTCGGACTGGACTCATGGAAGTGTTAGAGGAGGGTCACAGAGGTGAAGTACCATTCTCATCACATTATATCAAGGGACATAAAATCAATGTGACTTATCGCTGCTGATGTTAATCTTGAGTCACCTGATGTGGTAACATGTGTCTGATTTCTCCACTGTAAAATTACCCCTCTTTTCCCCTCCTTTTCAGGCAAAGAGATCTCTTTCATCCTCTAATTTTTAAAATAGTACCTTGTCCCTGTTTCATAGGTACATTTTAAAAATCTCTCTGAGGGTACTGATATTTTTGTGGGGTTGTGTGTGTGTCTTTTCTATTTTCTTTCCTTTTTTTGCCTGATTTAGTCAAATGTATATTTTTTAAGCTTTTTGCTTTTATTTAATTTGTTTATATTTTTAAGACGGAGCCTCATTCTGTCATCGAGGCTGGAGTGCAGTGGTGTGATCTCGGCTCACTGCAACCTCCCTCTCCCAGGTTCAAGTTATTCTCCTGCCTCAGCCTCCCGAGTAGCTGGGATTACAGGTGTGCACCACCTTACCTGGCTAATTTTTTTTTTTTAGTAGAGATGGGGTTTCACCATTGGCTAGGATGGTCTCAAACTCCTGACCTCAGGTGATCCACTCGCCTGAGCCTCCCAAAGTGCTGGAATTACAGGCATGAGCCACTGTGCTTTTAATATGTCTAAGTCCTTTATGTGTTAGGCATGTCTCCTGTAAACAGTCGTAGTTGGATTTTTTAATTGTCCAATTGTCAGTCTGTTTCTTTTACCCAATGAGTTTAGTCTACTTATATATGTAGTGTTTATTGATTTGTTGTGACTTAAAAAATATTTTAAAAGTATTTCCAATTGTCTCACTTTTTTCTAGGCTTTTCTAGGTCTCACCTTTTTAATTATCTTATTTTGTTGTTTATATTTCCTTCTTTTCATTTGTTTCTATCAGTTGTAATACTACTACTATTTTTCTCATTTTTTATTGAAGTAAAGTTAATAAATAGTAAGATGCACACAGCCTAATTGTTAGTTTTACTGGACACACAATTTTAGGCTCTCAGATATTTTTTTTTCAACACTTTGAGGATATTCTACCATTTGCTGGCTTCTAGTATTTGTGTTGATAAGTTTGTTGTCATTTTAATAGTCATTCCTTTAAAGGTAAACTTGTGTTTTTAAAATTCATTTTTAAATAAAGACAGGGTCTCACCATGTTGCCAGGCTAGTCTCAAATTCCTGAGCCCAAGTGATTCTCTCACCTTGGCCTCCCAAAGTGCTGGGATTACAGGCATGAGCCACTGCACCCAGACTCTGTAGATACTTTTAAGATCTTTTCTTTGTCTTGATGTTGGGTACTGTCATTGTACCTAGGTACTGATTTCTTTTTATCTATCCTGTTTTGGATGTTTTGCTGCCTAGAGTTATGAATTTATTCTTTCTCTTCCACTTGTTCATATGAAATTTATATATATTATCTGGTAAATATGACTCTTCTCCATTTTTTTTATTCTTTTTGGGACTCATTCTGTTCTTTGTATGTAATTTTTATTTTCCACATCATGTCTTCTTTTGTTGCATTCTTGGTAATATATTTGGATATATGTTCCACTTCATTAATTCTTTCTTCAGCTTTATCTAATCTCCTATTTAACTCACCCATTAAATGCTTTTATTTAAACAATTATATGTTTTGTGTATAGATGCTACACTTCCCCCAAAACTTCTTACTCAGTCATCATAGTCTCTTCTTGTTCCTCATCTTTGTGATTACATGTTTCTGTAAACATTTTATATGTAGCTATGCTGTAATTCCATTTCTCGTCATTTCAGTATGGGAGAGAGACATCTTTGTTGCTTCTTGTTTCTGCTGACTCTCATCCACAGGGCCTTGCTGTCTTTGATATGAGCTCATTGCTTGAGTATCATTTGTGGGACTCCTTACTCTAAATTAGATAATTTTTCCTCCAGGTCAGATTTGCTTTTCCAATAGCTAGTAGCCATGGGGATCCACTGCCCTGGAACTATATCAGCCATTTCTGAGGATCTTGACACAGTGAGGCTGGAAATTCTAGCCCAGAGTTTTCTTTGCTGTTGACTCAAAGCTCTGTGTCCTGATAGCCATGCTTCTGTTGCCATTAGGATAGTTTGGCCCCTCAGGTTCCTCACTGCTCAAGCAGCACACAGCTCATGGTTTTGTTTTCTTTCTTTCTTTCTTTTTTTTTTTTTGAGAGGAAAAAAGAAGAAAGAAAAAGTGGGAGAGAGAACAGAATTCTTGCTCTATTGCCCAGGCTGGAATGCAATCTTAAAAAGGTATTAAAAACCTCTTTTATGCCATCAATTGTACTTAACAACAGAGACAGGAAGGAATAAGGGAAGAAAATAACAAACAAATAGTCAGCCAACATTTCATTTAGGTCCATAAGATACTATGCAAATGTTAAAGAGTGATTCACTTCCTATTATATAGTCACTTTCAGAAAGGGTATAATATAAATTAACAATGGGATGTCAAAATCTCCCGCTATTATTGTGTGGGAGTCCAAATCTCTTTGTAAGTCAATAAAAACTTGTCTTATATATCTGGGTCCTCCTTTATTAGGTACATATATATTTATAATCTTTAACTCCTATTGTTACATTAATCCTTTTACCTTTATGTAATATCCTTCTTTGTTTCTTTTAGTCTTTATTATTATTTAAAGTCTATTTTATTGGAGACAAGAGTTACAACTCTTGTTTTTTGTTTTTTTGTTCTCCATTTAATTAGTAAATCTTCCTCCATCCGTTTAAGTCTTTGTGTATCATTGTGAGTTGGATCTGGATACTGCGTACCGATGGATTTTAACTTTTTATTCGATTTGCCTGTCTGTGACTTTAATTAGGGCATTGTATCCATTTAAGTTTAGGATTAATATTAATATTTGTGAGTTCAATATTGTAATTTAATGCTAACTGGCTTTTTTGCCTGTTACTTGATGTAAATTCTTCTTTATGGAGATACTCTTTACATTTGGATGAATTTTTAAGATAACTGATTCTGGTTGTTCCTTTCTGTTTATAGTGCTTCTTTCAGAAGATCTTGTAAAGCAGGTCTGGTGGTGATAAAATCTCTGAGTGTTTGCTTGTTTGCAAAAAAATTTATTTTTCCTTCATTTATAAAACTTAGTTTGGCAGGATATGAGATTCTGGGTTGAAAATTCTTTTCTTTGAGGATATTGAATATTGACCCCCACTCTTCTAGATTGTAGGGTTTCTGCTAAGAGGTCTGCTGTGAGTCTGATAGGCTTCCCTTTATGGATAATCTGACCTTTCTCTCTAACTGCCCTTAGAATTTTCTCCTTTATTTCAACCCTAGTGAATCTAGCAATTATATGTCTTGGAGTTGGTCTACTTGAGGAATATCTTTGTGGTGTTCTCTGGATTACCTGGAGTTGAGTATTGTCCTGACTTACTAGATTAGGAAAGTTTTCCTGAATAATATCCTGAAAAATATTTTCCAACTTAGATTCATTCTCTTCATGACATTCAGGTACACCGATCAGTCGTAAATTAGGTCTTTTCACATAGTCCCATATTTCCTGGAGACTTTGCTCATTCCTTTTTACTTTTTCTTCTCGAATCTTATCTTCTCGTTTCATTTCATTAAGTAGGTCTTCTACCTCTGATATCCTTTCTTCTGCTTGATCAATTCGACTGTTAAAACCTGTGCATACTTCGCAAAGTTCTCTCAGTGTGTTCTTCAGTTCCAATAATTCACTTATATTCGTTTCTAAATTGTCTATTCTCATTAGGATTTCATCAAACCTTTTTTCAAGGTTCTTAGTTGCTTTACATTGGGCTAGAACATGTTCTTTTAGCTCACAAAAGTTCCTTATCATCCACCTTCTGAAGCCTATTTCTGTTATTGGAACACACTCGTTCTCCATCAGGCCTTGTTCCCTTGATGGTGAAGAACTGTGATCCCCTGTAGAAGGAGAAGCATTCTGCTTCTGGGTATTCTCAGCTTTTTTACGCTGGTTCCTTACCACCATTGTAATTTTAACCATCTGTTATCTCTGTAACTGCCAACTTTCAATTTAGGTCTCTGAGTGAATGTCCAACTTGTTGATTCCCAATGCCGAAATCTGAGCAACCCATTGCGCTGGCTAAAACAGCGGCATTAAGATTCGTGGTGCTTTTCTGCTCGAGGATCTCCTGTCTGGCTACCCTCTTGAATACTTATTTCAATCATGTAAATAGGCGACTGTGCCTTCCCGGAGATCCAAACGTCAATCAAAAAGGAAGCTAGCCCAGTTTACTCTGCACCTAGAACCTCCACGCCGAAGCTCCGGCAAAACCGCCACGCCGGCCACAAGAGTCGCGCTGGCAACCCATGGGGCTCCTCCGCTGGGAATCTCCTAGTCCGTAAGCAACAAAAATTCATCTGAAAATGTGGCGTCCTCTCGTTCTATGGGCTTTCTCTAGGAGCTACAATCCTGAGCTGCTAGTAGTCGGCTATCTTGGATCTCTCTCTCCATGGTTTGGTTTTCTATTTAGTGGGTGGGTTACTTAACAAACTATTTGCTTCTTTCGGTAGCAATACTGCCTCCAAGAGTGTTTCTGTTCACAGAACACCTTGACAGCCATTATACCAGACATACAGTTCTGAGATGAGATTTTTAAGTTCTCAGCCAGGAAACCAAATGGAATTCCAGGAGCTTCAGACAATGTGTCTCGGGAGGACAAGCATCCTCTCAGAGAGGCCCAATGAAGACACTGGGCCTTAAAAATCGGGTCTCACGCTCCAATGTTTCAGAAGACTATTAGTCACTGTATCCTTTACATAAGATTTCACATGAGAAATTTCTTTCAGAATTGAGTGCCAGGAAAAGCTTTGTTTTGTCAGATGAATTAACCTACTTCCTCTGCCTGTGGTAAGAACTTTGTAATTCATCATATTTCCCTTTTTGCCCAAGTTTCCAGGAAGCATTCATTGGTCAAAATCAGATGCCAAATCATATTGGCTTGTTTAATCCTTAGAATTGGCTTCTTCCTCTTTGTCATCATCGTGATTTCTACTTGTATGTTAATAGTAACAGATTTATACCATATCTACCTAAATAGCTCTTTTATGGAAAGAGGCAAGTTATAAGTAAAATTAGTTAAAGTTTATAAATATTTTACATTTACATTTCTTTCCTTGTATTCTTAAAATATCAAAATGAAAAGATTAATCTGAAATATTTATGCAAATTTATCTGGCTACAACTTCTGAACCTTCATCCCTAAGACATGAGCACATGAGCACGACTTCCTGTAGAATGAGAAGGCATTTCTTTCTCTGCCCTTCTTTCTCGTGGGTAGCTGCATCCAGACTGTTCTGAACTGGATTCTCCATTTACCTCCTTTTCCCTTCATTGTGGACCAGGGGCAGAATGAATGGCTTCAGGGACTAATCCTGTTTAAGATTAAAAACTAAGCCTGTATATACTAAGACATTTCCCCAGAGAGTTGAGACTATACTTAACACATATTCTGTTCCCAGCAGGTGAAAGGGGGTAGGTATTTTAATCCCCCATATTATGGATGGCAGCACTGACATATCCTGGCAAGCTCATTCAGTGAGAGTTCTGCCTCCTACCCTGTCCATGTATTGATGCAGTTATTGACGACCCCTTCTGACCAAAGGAGTGAAATAAAGTGCTTAAGAACGTGGGTTTGGAGCTAGACTGCCTGGTTCATATCTCTCTGCCACTTACCATGTACTTACTTATGTTAGGAAAGTTACTTACCCTCTTTGGGCTATAGTTTTCTTCTCTGCAAAATAGGAAAAGTAATAGTGTCTATTGCCCAAAGTTGTTATGAGGACTAAAAGACTCAAGATGGGGAAAGTGCTTGAACATCTAGAAAGCATTCAGAGACGTTAACCATTGTCATTCCTACTATTTTAAAACGATTGTTACCATTATTATGATTGCTGTAGGGGCTACATTGGACAGAGGTGTGACTACTGGAACCTCCCAAATATCACATTCTAGAGATTCCTTCTCATCCTTTACCTAACTTATCCCATTGTGAGCCTCTCTAGCTCAGTCCCCACTATTTTGGTGTTGCAGCTTGCTGTTCCTGGGCCCCCATGCCCTCTCTCCTTCCTTCCCCTTCCCACTCTCCTTGACCAGCTTCCTCCATCCCTATGGTCCTAGCTTCCTTCATAATCGGATGCTTGCAAATTCCTTCTCAGTCTGTCTTCCATGCACTGGTGCCCTACAGTCAACTCCCCACCCTTCTTCTCCATCTCACAGTAGCATCTAACATCTCTTCAGGGGCTAAGTTTTAATGTTCTCTCCCTCCCTCCCTTCCTTCCTTCCTTTCTTTTTTTTCTTTCTTTCCAGTAGTGCCTCTGAGTCTTTCCCTCACTGAAGTTCACGATTAGCCTCTATGCCCTTGACTTTGACCACTTATGATTCTCACCATGAGCAGAATATTAACCCCTGTAACTGAATTCATCCTCTCTGAATTACGGTTCACCGTGGCCTCACCAGTTCTATGTCAGGCAGTACAGTGGGTGCCTCTGACATCTCAGCGACACTGGGAGCCCTGCTGCTGATGGATGGGGTGCAGGGAGCCTGTGCAGGGAGCACAGCTGCATGCCTGATGGCAGGCTGATGTCTGACAGCTGCCCATGTGGAGATCGAGTACCAGGGTCCTGGGCAACTCTCAAGCTGCAGGCCCAGGAGGAAACCAGTCCCAGACACTGGCGGTGTCTCTGGTGACCCCAGCTTTGCGAGACCCACATCCAACTATGGGCATATCATTATTGGGGCTGAAGGCTCTGTACTCTCACCTACCATTTGATGCCATCCACATGTGTCTCTGGGCATACTGGGACCCAGAGGCAAATGTGTGTGTGCAGGTGCAGGTGGGGAAAAGGTCATTGTTCCTTGCGGCCCAGATTGATGTTGTGATCTTGCAGAGCCTGGCTCAGTAGGGAACTGCCGTGACTAACAGAGGAGGGCTGCTAAATACTGGATGAGGTGGGAAGGGGGCTATTTGAAGGTGTTAGGGATGTGCTGGGGAGCACAGCCCTCTTTGGTGGGGCACCACCAGGCATCAAGTCACCTCTCACCCAGCACTTTTTTTTTTTTGAGACAGATGTCACCCAGGCTGGAGTACAGTGGCGTGATATCAGCTCACTGCAGCCTCTACCTTCTGGGTTCCAGTGATTCTCCTGCCTCAGCCTCTCGGGTAGCTGGGATTACAGGCATGCACCACCACGCCCAACTATTTTTGTGTTTTTAGTAGAGACAGGGTTTCACTATGTTGGCTAAGCTGGTCTTGAACTCCTGACCTCAGGTGATCTGCCCGCCTTGGCCTCCCAAATTACCCAGCACTCTTGATGCAGAGTTGTCCCCTGTGGGGGGTGACCCCCATCCTCCCAAAATATCATGTTCATGGCATGAGACCAGCTGCTGTTGGGCCAGCCCCTGCTCACCTCCTCACCTCTTTTGGATTAGTCGTCTGTCTAAGTGTCTCCTGAATCAAAATCTCACGTCCTTGTTGGTGAATGAAAGCTCATTTTACAGAGGAATGTTGTAAGATTTTCACAGCCTCCGCTTGATATAAGTGAGACACCATGGGGTACTGCAAAACTAGACGTGATCCACACTCCTTTATAACATTCACCCCTCCCTGCTGTGGTTTCTCTAACAGTTGAATTGGAAACAGATCCGACTGCCAAAACAAACCTTCATGTTCCCACACGCAGGAAAGAGGGGCTTAAATTGCAATTTCTTAAGTAGTGGCAGCTACATTCACACTAGCGGCTCACACCTAATAAGAGTCTGTTCTGGGATTTGTGAAAGAAATAGGTTTTGGATTGGCAGGGACTTGTGGCCTGGCACAATTGCGTGCATTGACATTTGCTCGTGGGATTTAGTTTCCCCTGCAGAAGACCCTGCCAAGGGCCAGTGGTTCTCAGTTTATCAGCCCAGGAAGATGGTCCCCAAGGGGTCGGCAGCCCTGCTTTGGAAAGGCCTACAATCTTTCTTTCTTTCTTTTTTTTTTTTTTAGACATAGTTTTGCACTGTTGCCCAGGCTGGAGTGCAGTGTCACAATCTCGGCTCACTGCAACCTCTGCATGACTCTCCTGCCTCAGTCTCCTGAGTAGCTGGGATTACAGGCGCACACTACCACACCTGGATCATTTTCTGTAATTTTAGTTGAGATGGGGTTTCACCATGTTAGCCAGACAGGTGTCGAACTCCTGGCCTCGTGATCCACCCACTTTGGCCTCCCAAAGTGCTGGGATTACAGGTGTGAGCCGCCACGCCCGGCCGGCCTATAATCCTTTACATGCAGCCACTATATTTTCAGATGTCAGGTCTGCCGGTCTGCCGGCTACCTCTGGCCCACCAGGCCTGAATGGGCCAACAGAGAAAGTTCTTTCCTTGAACTTTCCCCTCTGGAACCTTGGAAGTGTAGAGGTAGCCAGAGGAGCTGGCAGGGCCTGGAAATCTGAGGGCTGATTTTCAGAGCTTACTCCTGCAAAAGTGAGTTAATGCTGTGTGAATGTCATGTACAGAGCAGTGCAGGTGGCTGACCTTGAGAACTCTGTGAATGAGGCTGGGTGGCCCATAGGGATGGAGGCCTGCAAGGTACCATAAAGTAGATCCTGCTTGGCAGTGGCACCCCTGACCTGAGCTGTTTCCTACATTGGAATAGCCCTGAGGCTGCTACAAAGCATGGGTCCTTTGCAAGGCAAGTTGGAGGCCTGGTGAACTCCGTGCCTCGTGGAGCAGGGTTCAGTGTGGGCTGAGGTTCAGTGTGAGCTGTGCCCACAGATAGGTAAGGAATGGTGTATGGCCTGAGGAAGGGATTTCCACGTGTCCTAGGCTTCCAGATCCACAAAAGATGGGAGCCAAGGGTGCCTGAAGATCACCTCCTCTCCCTCACAGCAAGGCCCAGAGCCTTACTCATTCAGTGCCTGTGCTGGAGAATGGGAGTTGCTCGTCAGAGTCTCTGCCCTCAAGGAATTTCTATTTCAAGGATGAGAGACCTACACATCAACCAACAACTAAAGCTTTCCTTAATAGATTACACTTATGAGCAGCTTACCAAGGGCCAGGCACTTTCTGGGAATGAAGTCACTTAATCCTTTCCATACCCTGTAAGTGCCATCATTACCCCCATTTTGCAGATGAGGAACTGAGTCACAGAGAAGTTCAGCCACTTAACCAATGTCCCGGGTTTATAAACTGTGGAGCCAGCATTCTGCTGCAGAGAGCCCAACTCTGCATCTGTGTTCCCAGTGCCCAGGTCGGGCACCTCTCAAGACCTGTTGTGAGGTGGGGGCTCTATGGGAATGCGTGGTGGACACTGGTCCATTCTGGACATTGCGTGTACATGGAGTCATACAAGCTGTGGCCTTTGCGCCGGGCCTCCTCCGCTTAGTGTCACGTCCTCGAAGTGCATCCGTGTTGTGGCATGGATCAGTGCAGCTCTTCATTCCTTTGTATGGCTGGGATTTCTTTGCTTGGGCTGCTGTAACAAATACCACAGACTACGTGGCTCAGATGACAGAAATTTATTGTCTTCTAGTCTCAAGGCTGGAAGTCCAAGATCAAGGTGTTGGCAGGGTTGGCTTCATTTTGAAGACTTTCTCCTGGCTCATAGTCGGCCTTCCCCATGTCCTCACATGGTCTTCCCTCTGCGTCTGTCTGAGTCCTAATGTTCTCTTCTCAGGATGACACTGATTCTATTGGGTTAGGGGCCGCCCATACCACCTCTTCTGATCTGAACTCCCTCTTTATTTTTATTATTATTATTTTTTTGAAACAGAGTCTCTCCCTGTCGTCCAGACTGGAGTGCAATGGCACAACCTCGTCTCACTGCAACCTCCGCCTCCTGGGTTCAACCAATTCTCCTGCCTCAGTCTCCCAAGTAGCTGGAATTACAGGCACCAGCCACCATGCCCGGCTAATTTGTCGTACCTTTAGTAGAGATGGGGTTTCACCATGTTGGCCAGTCTGGTCTCAAACTCCTAACCTCATGATCGACCCAACTCAGCCTCCCAAAGTGCTGGGATTACAGGCATGAGCCACCACACCCAGCCCTGAACTCCCCCTTTAAACAGAGGCACTGGGGATTAAGACTTCAACATATAAATTTTGGTAGGACACAATACATGGCCAAATAATAACTAATGATTCAAATATTTTTATTCAAAAATAATAACATTGAGCACTTTTCTCTAGTAATATTGAATACAATTTCAATGCTTTTTCAATACAAAATTATTTGAATAGAATATTGAATTCAATTTGAATTAATTGAATGGACTATATTAAAATTGAATAATTGGCCTGGTGCAGTGGCTCACGCCTGTAATCCTAGCACTTTGGGAGGCTGAGATGGAGGGATCACTTGAGGTCAGGAGTTCAAGACCAGCCTGACCAACATGGTAAAACCCCATCTCTACCAAAAATACAAAAATTAGCCAGGCATGGTGGCCCAAGCCTAGAATCCCAGCTACTTGGGAGGCTGAGGCAAGAGAATTGCTTGAACCCGAGAGGTGGAGGTTGCTGTGAGCTGAGATTGTACCACTGCACTCCAGCCTGGGGGGCAGAGTGAGACTCTGTCTCTAAATACATACATACATACATAAAGTAAAATAAAATAAAATTGTGTAAAAAATTGAAAAAAAATCAAATTGTGTCTTTTTCACCCGAACACCTTTCAAGGGGACATGGAATCTCCCTTTTCCCAGGCTCTGTGGTTCCCTCTCTGGTCCAGCTTCTGTCCCAGGCCACACCCTAATATGACCCACCCAAATTTCACTTTCCATCCTTGGTTTACACAGAAGCTTTTGGGCCAGATTTTGAGGATCTTTAAACATAGTTCTGAGGGTTTAGCCATTGTCTGTAGGCAGTGGGTGGCTCCACCGCGCACAATTCCCCTCATCTGCAGAAAGTCACGTCTCTGCCCACTGACTGCCACCAGCCAAGGCTGATTGTCCTGGGAGTGAGCTCACATGGGAGGGGCCATCCTTCTCAGGCAGTTTGTAATGGAGGACAGGAGAAGCAGAACTGTTGTCCTCTTGGGGTCACCAGCTTAGACCATGTGACTGGGAGAGGCTGGAGAAGAGAGGAGACAGCCACAAGGATGAGGGGCAGGTCCTGAGTTCCGGGACCGTCACACTGTCCTTAATAATCTTCCCCTCCTTGTTCTCCTCTCCTCTCTTCTCTTTCTCTTTTTCTCTCTTCTCCTCCTTTCTCTTTCTCTCTTCCCCTCTCTCTCTCTCCTTTCTCTTTCCCCCCCTCTTCTCTCTTCTCCCTCTTTCCTCTCTTTTTCTCTCTCTTCCCTCTCTCTCTTTCTCCTCTCTCTTCTCTCTTATCTTTCTTTCTCTCTGTCTGCCTCTCCCCACTCCCTTAAGCAGGCAAGCCTAGTGGAATAGAATAAAGAAATAATGCATTATAACTTTTCACTGAAGATAAAGGTTGTTTAAAAGTCAAGCTCCTTGAGGTATAATTTACATGCAGTAAAATTCACTCTTTTTAGGTATCCAGTTCTGTCAGTTTTTATGTACATTTTTACTGTAGTAAAACATGTATAACATAAAATTTACCATCTAAATCTTTTTTTTTTCTTTTGAGACAGGATCTTGCTGTGTCACCCAGGCTGGAGTGCAGTGGCGCAGTCACAGCTTACTGCCGCCTCAAACTCCCAGGCTGAAGTGTGCACCAGCACGCCTGGCTAATTTTTAAAAAGACCTTTTGTAGAGACTGTGTTTTTTTGTTTCACTATGTTGCCCAGGTTTAAACCACTTTTAAGTGTACAGCTCGGTGGCATTAAGTACAGTCACAGGGTTGCGTGGCCATCACCACCATCCTTCTCCAGAACTTTTTCATCTTCCCCAACTGAAACTCCGTACCCGTGAAACAAAACTTCCCATGCATCCTCCCTTCAGGGCCGGCAGCCTCTGTTCTACTTCTGCCTCTGTAAGTCTGTCCATTCTGGATACCTCTTCTCGGTGGGATTGTATAGTTGTTCTTTTCGTGTGCCTTATTTAACTTAGTATAACATCCTCAAAGTTTCTCTATGCTGTAGCATGCATGAGAAGCCCTTGCTTTTTTTTCTTTTTTTTGTTTTTTGAGATAGAGTTTCACTTTTGTTGCCCAGGCTGGAGTGCAGTGGTGCTATCTCAGCTCACTGCAACCTCCACCTCCTGGGTTCAAGCAATTCTCGTGCCTCAGCCTCTCAAGTAGCTGGGATTACAGTCACCTGCCACCATGCCCGGTTAACTTTTTTGTATTTTTAGTAGAGACAGGGTTTCACCATGTTGGCCAGTTTGGTCTTGAACTCCTGACCTCAGGTGGTCCACTGGCCTCAGCCTCCCAAAGTGCTAGGATTACAGGAGTAAGCCACTGCACCCAGCCCCCCTTTCTTTTTTAAGGTAGAATGATCTTCCTTTGTCTGGATGTGTCACAATCTGCTTATCCATTCATCTGTTGATGGATATTTGGGTCCTTTCTACCTTTTGGGTATTGTGAATAGTGCTGTTGGGAACATGAGTATGGAAATATCTGTTCAAGTCCCAGCTTTCATGGCCTCTGGGTCTGTATCAAGGAGCAGAATTGCTGCATCCTGTGGTGAGGTGAGAGAAGCCAAAGTCAGAGACCTTGCTGCAGTTTGGTGCCGGGTGGCTGTGTCTGTGGCACCTCCCCACCTTCCCGTCGTCCCAGCCCCTCTCTGGGTATCTTTGATATTCCACAGCCTTTGCTCCCTGCCTCTCACCTGGCCCCAGTCTGAGATAAGGGCCTGTTTCCTATGCTGTAGTTGTCTGGGTGCTCCAGAGGGACCAAGCCAACAGGATACATGTGAAAGAGAATTTACTGATAATAATTGACTTACACGATTGTGAAGGCAAAGTCCCATGCCAGGCTGTCCACAAGCTGCAGAACCAGAGGAGCCGGTACCATGGCTCAGGCCAAGTCTGAAAGCCTCACAACCAGGGGAGTCGACATTGCAGCCCCCAGTCTGAGGCTGAAGGCCTGAGAGCCCCCAGGAGGTTGCAGAGTCCAAAGGTCGAAGGACCTAGAGCCTGATGTCCAAGGGCAGGAGGAGTAAAAGCATCCCCCTCTGGAAGGGAAGGGAAGCAAGAGGGAGCTGAATGTTCCCCTTCTGCCTGCTTTGTCCTTGCTGGGCCCCCAGTTGTTGGTGTGCCCACCCACACTGAGGGCAGGACTTCCTCCTTCAGCCCACTGAACCCCATGCCATCTCCCATGGAGACACCCCTAGAGACACACCAGCCATGTAGGGCTCCCTCCATCCAGTCAAATCGACGCCAACATGAACCTTCCCAGGTGCTGACTTTGGTTCAGAATGGTCTCTGGAGGGAAATGCAGTGAAGCACCCCTTGGAGAGATAGACGTGTCTGCACCACTGTGCGGCGACTGCTCCTGTGTTTGCTGACCTTGCGGAAGTCCAGGCAAGCACTCAGGCATCACTCTTCATTCCCAAGCCTGGCAGAGCCGATCCCATTTGCTTCCTTAGCTACCCTACCCTTACCGAGCTCCAGAACTCTTGGCTAGTGCCCCCTTTAATTTACATTCGATGAGTGTATACATTAAATGTGTATAGTTGTTCGTGTCAGTTATACCTCAAAGTGTTCTTTAAAAAAAAAAGAGTAACGGGCATATATGTGCACTTCGAACTCCATGCACTGTTTTGTCTAATAAGTGTCTAAATAAGTGGTGGCCTGCTATGCAAATCTGAGTTCGGGGATATGAAGAGAAAATTGGTGCAAGACTTCAATGATAGGTCTCATGTTGCATTTTAAGGAAAACGTTGAATATAGTTGGCGTCTGATGGCGGTGGAGGTGAGGGAAAGGCAGGAATACTGTGCTGTCCCTGGAGAGATCACTAGAAATCATCATGTGCCAGAAAGGGAATAAAGGTCACATGCGATTTTAGAGATTCTGGGTCTGGGGTCAGGGATTCTGCTCTGATCTATGAAAGCCTTGAGGATGACGCTGTGAAAATTCAGCAACTTTCCATCAGGCTGGTGATAGGGGAGAGGGCTATTCCTGGGCAAATCTGTAGCAGGCTGTTCTTGGGTTTGTGTCATCTTCCCTTAATTAAATTCTGACTTTTCATATAAATTGAGAGGGCTAAGTGAACCAGATCACCCAGACCTTGCCAAATAACATCTTTGTCTCAGGTTTTTCCCTCCTAATGAGGAGTAAGAACAATAGCTCCCCAGAGTGCCAGGCACCCTGCTGTGGGCTTAATGCAGTGTTCACATAATTCTCACAGGAGCCCAGTGAAGTCATGCCTTCATGTCCTTATTCTATAGTGTCAGGGAGGTTAAATAACCCACCCAGAGTCTCACGGCTAGCACTGTCTATTTGTTCTTAACCTCCTCCCACAATATGCCCCTCTGCACAGAGCTGATGGGGCAGAGACATTAAATCATCTCTAAAGTTTATGACCTAGAGCAGAGGCAGTTTCAAATGTGGCTCTCATCTTCCTGTTTGAGTGACCCAGGGTTTTCAGTGGGACCTGGCACCCTGTTCCAAGTTAGGATGGAACTGGGTATGTAATTGAGTGAGTTAGAGAAGATGCGGACCAGCTAAACTGATGTTTCTCTGCCTCCACTGTCATTTATCCATCCTACCAGTTTTCCCAGGAGAGATTGGAAACTCTGTGGCAGTTGGGTCCCAGGACTCTCCGGAGTCATTCCCAGCACAGGCATCACAGCAGCCCCATAGATACCTTACCATCCTGGGGAGTGCCTCATTTCACCCCATTTTAAAGTTTACCCCATTTGAAAGTTTTTTTAAAATAATACTGAGGCTGTTATAAAAATTAGCCAGGCGTGGTGGCGGGTGACTGTAATCGCAGCTACTCAGGAGGCTGACGCAGGAGAATCACTTGAACCCGGAGCGGGAGGTTGCAGTGAGCTGAGATCGTGCCATCGCACTCCAGCCTGGGCAACAAAAGCGAAACTCCATCTCAAAAAAAATAATAATAAATAATAATAATAATACTGAGGCTAGCACCATGACTGCCTTAGGAGATTGATTCAGGGAAGCCCTGCCCTGGGCTGGAGACTGTGTGCCAGTTGGGAATTAGACCTGGCCCCACACTGGAGCCTCTAGACTCGGAGAGCGTCCTATGCAGAGGACTCAGGCACTGGAGGAGGAGCATGTTCTGTGTAGGTTGATTCGAGAATGTGTGAGCCCCTGGCTCACTGGTGTAAAATGGATTTCCACTGAAACACCAGTGAGCCACCAGTGGGTACAGAGTGTCCAATTTCAAGTCCTGTGCCATTGATGTGGCCGAGGGTGGGGTGCAGCTTAGAGGTCCAGAGAGGGGATGTTTAATTTCAGCACCCTGTCCGTTTCCTTAGTTCCCCACTCAGGGTGTGAAACGCCATCTCTGTGGCAGCTTCAAGTCCAAGGTAAGACGCATTAGGTTCCTGTGAATCTTCCTTACATTCTTAAGTGTGCCCCCTAACTGGTCCCACTCACTTCGGCTCATTTTTAGATGCAGAGCCTCTTGGCCTTGGCGTGTTTGAAGAGCCCTTTGGATTTTCCTTGGCTGTTTAGCTTCTGTCCTTCTTTTTTCACCCTGGCTCTCTCTGTGGGCTTCATTTTTGTGGTCCAAGAGTTATCTCTGTTTTCACAAAACCACCCGACTGTCTCTTCCTGAAAGTGCCTCTGAATTTGCCAATTATTCGTTTCTTTTTTTCAGCCCTCCCAGTTTCATTTTCTTGTTTAGTGTAGTAACCATTCATTCAGCTTTTTGCTAGCTAATGGCCATGTCTTGTCAATGTTTTGCTTTCTAAATGTGATAATTACACAGTGCCGCTCTGAGACTTCTCATCACAGTTCACCCTCGGGTGTTTCTGCACTGGATCTTGTTTATAGTGCAGGATTTCTTTTCCTCAAGAGTGCTAAGCCTCCCTAGGCTAAGAAAACACTGACCTTTCTGCTCAGCCTGGTGAGGGGCCTGAGCAACCTGAACATGTCACCTGATGACAACCGTCCTCATTTTGTAGCTCGCTGAATCTTGTCAAACACTCCCACATCTGCAGAACATTCCAGGTTTTCCACTTCCAGAGTGTTTTCAAATTACCCGGTTGAAGTTTACAAGAGTCAAATCTGGTACCTAGCTGTACATGTGTAGTGCACATCCAGATCAGAAAGTGACCAGGTCATTTTAAACAATTTTAACTACCTAGTCAAGTGATTTTAACACAGGACATCATGATCTGAGAGAAGTCTTTGTTATCTTTCAAAGGTCTAGGAATATGCAATTTAAATTTGCTGCTGGGATTCTTGTTGCTGCAAAGTACCCTTGCACCTCTCCCACCACCCACCCAACACAGTGAGCAGCTGGAGCTGAGGTTCCCCTACCTATTCGGCTGGGGCAGGTTTCCTGCTAATGTCAAGTTTTACTCTGTACTCAGCTTACTCATCCTAACATTTTTTTTTTGAGACAGAGTCTTGCTCTGTTGCCCAGGCTGGAGTGTAGTGGTACAATCTCGGCTCACTGCAGCCTCCGCCTACCAGGTTCAAGTGAGTCTCCTGCCTCAGTCTCCCTGGTAACTAGGATTACAGGCACCTGCCACCACATGTGGCTAATTTTTGTATTTTTAGTAGAGATGGGGTTTCACCATGTTGGTCAGGCTGGCCTTGAACTCTTGACCTCAGGTGATCTGCCCACCTCAACCTCCCAAAGTGCTGGGATTATAGGCATAAGCCACCATGCCCAGCCTTTTCTTTTCTTTTTTTGAGACAGGGTCTCGCTTTTGTCACCCAGGCTAGAGTGCAGTGGTACAATCTCAGGTCTCTGTAGCCTCCACCTCCTGAGCTCAAACAATCCTCCCACCGCAGCCTCCCAATTAGCTGGGACTATGGGCACATGGGACCCACCACACCTGGCTGATTTTTGTGGTATTTTTTGTAGAGACAGGGTTTCACCATGTTGGCCAGGCTGGTCTTGAACTCCCAAGTTCAAGTGATCCGCCCACCTGGCTTCCCAAAGTGCTGGGATTACAGTTGTGAGCCACGGCGCCCAGCCTATCCTGACATTTCTTTACAAACAAAATTATACCAATTTCATATTGTTGGAATGAGGTTTCACTTTACAAACAAAATTATATCAATTTCATATTGTTGGAATGAGGTTTCACTTTACAAACAAAACTATATCAATTTCATATTGTTGGAATAAATACATAAACTAACCAATGTCATATTGGAATTTTAGGAGTACATTTTTATACAGTTCATTAATTTTTTTTTAGATCAGATTGCCAGAGCCATAAGCAAAGTCCTCTAAATTTATTTGTCTATTCAACCCACGTTTTATTGGATGGCCACTTTGCTGGGCACTGGGGGTGCTTAGCCAGAACCTAATGTGTAAGGGACACTTCCTATGTGCTAGACTCTTGACAAATATAGGCTCTTATTTATCAGAAAGAAAGAAACCATTGTGACAGTTTCGGGAGCCATACAGACAAGTCACATAAAGAGTCATAATGTCACATGGTCACTGCTAATGGTCTCTTGCATGCGGTTCCTAGGATGAGGGGACAACTATCTCTGTGGAGTAAATCAGGAAGGGCTTCCTAGAGGGGAACTCGGAGCTGCCTTGCGGGCGACCCAGTCTTTGTTCTTTCAACAAACTCCTGCTAGTTTTGTTTAGGGTGTTGTGCTTTGCTTAATTTATAATAGATTTAACATGGACCCCATTTTGTTCTTCAACAAAGTCATGTTAGTTTTATTTAGGGTATTGTGCCTTAATTTTTAGTAGATTTAACATTAGAATAATCCCCAAAACAGAAAGTATGAAAATACACTTCTTTTGAAAATCTCGGCCGGGCATAGTGGCTCACATCTGTAATCCTAGCACTCTGGAAGGCCGAGTTGGGTGAATCACCTGAGGTCAGGAGTTCGAGACCAGCCTGACCAATATGGTGAAACCCTGTCTCTACTAAAAATACAAAAATTAGCTGGGGGTGTTGGCATGCTCCTATAATCCCAGCTACTCAGGAGGCTGAGGCAGGAGAATTGCTTGAACCTGGGAGGCGGAGGTTGCAGTGAGCCGAGATTGCACCCGTTGCACTCCAGCCTGAGCAACAAGAGCAAAACTCTGTGTCAAAAAAAAAGAAAAAGAAAATCTCTTGCCTAGCACAGAGCTGGTACCCAGTAAAATGTGTTCTGTAATGAAAAGAAACAAGTGGGCATTGCTAAATATTCGTTCGTTTTCTTTTGTACACTTCCTGATGACAGTATCACGGTTTTCTTTGACAAGAAGCCCTGTGGCACAGGCTCCACGTGCTTTGTGGGTAAAGATAGCCACATTGGAGATGGACCCCATAACCTAATATTGGAGAGAGAAACCCAAATAAAATCCAAGAAAAGGAAAGAGAATAAGCATGGGAGAGGCCTGCATGCCTAGGAATTGAAGTGAAACTTTTCTGAACATGCCTTGTGGTTTTTAGGTTTGACTTGGGAAACGTAAATACTTTTATGTAATTATTGGAAAACTTGAATAATTTTTAAAGACTGGAACTCATCATTTTTTCACGTCTTCCTATTTCTGAGTTGTAGTCAGTTAGGTGCTGGAAAGCCAGGAGAAGGGGAAGATGTGAGCAGAGAGAATCTAGAAATATTGTCTCTTGAGGGTGCGTTGATTCCCTGAGGCCTTTGTTTCTTGGAACTGAATTCTGACAGTGTCTCTCTGGGGATGCGTCTAGCACCAAGGTTCCTGCAAATTCAAGATTTTTTTTTTTTAATTCCTCAGTTTTATGTGGCATCTAATGCCTTCTCTGTATAATTATCTCCCCAGTAATTCAAAAGGAGACTCATTTGAAGGAGAATTATGTGAAATTCCATGCAAATATTTAACTCTAGTTAGGTATCTGCATAACATTGCCTTAAAATGGTCATCAGTGGCCTGCTTATTTATCCTATTCACATTTTTAAATTTTGATACAATATACATAACATAAAATTTTTGCCATTTTAGGTTTTTGTGTTTTTTTTGAGATAGGGTCTTACTCTGCTGCCCAGGCTGGCATGCAGTAGTGTGATCATAACTCACTGCAGCCTCAACCTCCTGGACTCACGCGATCCTCCTGCCTCGGCCTCCCAAGTAGCTGGGACTACAGGCATGCACCATCACACCTAAGTCCGTGGTAATCATTTTTAAGTGTACAGGGCAGTGACATTAACCACATTCACATTGTTGTGTAGCCATCACCACCATCCATCTCCAGAACCTTTTTCTTCATCTTCCCCAACTGAAACTCCATACCCATTAAATGATCATTCCCCAATCCTCTCTTTCCCCAGCTACCATTCTACTTTCTGTCTATATGAGTTTGCCTATTCTAGATACTTCATATAAAAGGAATAATAACATATCTGTCCTTTTGTGTCTGGCTTATTTCAAAAGCATATTAGCCAACATCTCCGAGGTTCATCCATCCATCTAGTAGCATGTATCAGAACTTCATTTCTGTTTAAGGCTGAATAATATTCCACTGTATGTATATACTACAATTTGTTATTCATGCATCTGTTGATGGACAGTTGGGTTGTTAACCTTTTGACTGTTGTAAATACTGCTGCTATCAACATTGGTATAAAATCATCTGTTTCTTTTGGGAATATACCTAGGAGTGGAACTTCTGGATCATATATATGGTAATTCTATGTCTGACTTTTTGAGGAACTGCCAAATTGTTTTCCACAGCAGCTGCATCATTTTTAATGCCCACCAGTCATGCACCAACTTCCCTGAGTCCTCATCCACACTGTTATGTTCCCTCTTTTTTATCATAGCCATACTAATGGGTATGAAGTAGTATCTCATGGTTTTCATTTACATTTCCCTAATGACTAATAATATTGAGCATCTTTTCACATGTTTATTGGGCATTTGTATACCTTGACAAGGTATAAATGTTTGTTTAAATTCTTTGCCCATTTTTTAATTGAGTTGTTTTGGTTTTTTGTTATTGAATTGTCAGAGTTCTTTATATGTTCTGGTTATTAATCTCTTATCAGATATATGACTTGCAAATTCTCTAGGTTTCGGTTTTTTTTTTTTTTTTTTTTTTTTCCTAAGATGGAGTTTGGCTCTTGTCACCCTGGATGGAGTGCGATGGCCTGATCTCAGCTCACTGCAACCTCCACCTCCCAGGTTCAAGCAATTCTCCTGCCTCAGCCTCTCAAGTAGCTGGGACTACAGGCACGCGTCACCACGCCCAGCTAATTTTTTGTATTTTTGGTAGAGATGGGGTTTCACCATGTTGGCCAGGCTGGTCTCCAACTCCTGACCTCAGGTGATCCATCCACCTCAGCCTCCCAAAGTGCTGGAATTACAGGCATGAACCACCATGCCTCACTTTTTACTCTTTCAGTAGTGTCCTTTGATGCACAAAAGTTTTTAATTTTGATGAAGTTCAGTTTATCTGTTTTTTCCTTTGTTGCATGTGTCATATTTAAGAAATTATTTGCCAAATCCAATGTCATGAACATTTTCCCCTGTTTTTCTTCTAAGAGTTTTATAGTTTTAGCTCTTAAGTTTAGGTCATTGATCTATATGGAGTAATTTTTGTTATGGTCACATTTTTTTTCTTTCTTTCACATAGCTGGGGAAAGCTTGTAAGTCATATTTTCTTTCTTTCTTTCTTTCTTTTTTTGTTTTGAGAGACAGAATCTCTGGAATGCAGTGGTGCGATCTTGGCCCACTGCAACCTCCAACACCTGTGTTCAAGCAATTTTTGTGCCTCAGCCTCCTGAGTAGCTGGGATTACAGGCATGCACCACCACTCCCAGCTAATTTTTTTGTATTTTTAATAGATACGGGGTTTCGCCACATTGGCCAGGCTGGTCTGGAACTCCTGGCCTCAACTGATCCTCCCATCTCAGCCTCCCAAAGTACTGGGAGTACAGCCATGAGCCACCATGCCAGCCCAGCCCACATTTATTTTTGGTGTTAACAATGTTTCTGGATATCGCTGACATATTATACAAAGATGGATTCACAGAGTCCACCCATTTAAACCTGTGAAAAGCAGACTTTTTGCATCCCTGTTGACTAGATATCTAGAGTAGGTATTGTCCATGACAATTGCATTTTTATTTACCTTGTCTATTTTCCCTGTGAAGTTTCCTTTTGGGTTTGGGCTGTTGAAGGCAGCATAAGGGAGACACCACTGCTGACTGTATTTGAGACAACACAGAGACATGACATTCAAAGCAAGAGGCTGAAAAAGTCTCTGGGGCCATTTTCAATTGTTTGTAATGAAAGAATTCTCCCAAGCCTGGCACTTTCAAACTGGATTGCAGTGGTAGTAGTGGGATCTTGGGATGGGCTTGGGGGTGAAATGTGCACCAGGTTTAGGAGCGCTGGGAGACTAGGCCATGTGCCAGTATCCCACTGTTTGAGAACTCCCTTTGCCTCCTGCGGTGGGAAACGTGAAGACTCTGGGGTGACTGGTGGACTCAGGGCAGCAGGATTAGGTCCTCTAAAGGCCAGATCTGGAACCTGACCTGCCTGAGAGAGGCAGAGTTTTAGTTTAGTTTGGTTTGGAGAATAATCTTTGGATTCCTCCCGCAGCTTCAACAGTTATCATCCACTTTTTGATCAGGCTTCATCTATCTCCTCCACCTTTTAAAAAATTTTTCTTTCTGTTTTTTTTTTTTTTTTTCTGGAGTGCAATCATGCACCACATAGCAATACGGTGGTCAACAGCGGGCCACATATACGACCTGGGGTCCTCAGCAGTTACAATACCTTCTTTTTACTGTATCTTTTCTGGCTTAGATACACACCTACCTACCACTGTGTCTCAGTTGCCTATGCTCCTCGGCACAGTAACAGGCCGTATAGGTTTGTAGCCACAAGCAGTGGGCTGTGCCACGCAGTCTGGGTGTGTAGTAGGCTGTATCATCTAGGCTTGTGTAAGTTCATTCACTCCATGGTGTTCGCACAATGACACAGTCGCTAAGGACACGTTTCTCAGAATGCCTCCCCGTCATTAGGTGAGGCATGACTATATTTTAACGCAAATTCTAGACACCGTATATTTTACTTAGAAGTATTTTGTTGTTCATCTCTCAAGGATTAGGGCTTTTTTTTCCTTCCCGCATAACCACAATGTCGTTATCACACCAAAGATTAACATGAATCCTGAATATTACAGAATTTCAGCCCAAATTCAGATTTCTCCACTTGTCTCTAAAATGTATTGTCTCATTCTGGCATTACTCAGACTCCCCCTGGTTACTTCTGGGAGCGGGTCCTGAGTCCTGATCCATGAAGAGCCATGCATCTTTCTGAGGTGTATTAAAGAGCTGTAGACACCTGTAGGGGAGAGCAGCCTTGCAGGCCACTGTGGCACACGGGTGACTGACATCTCCGCAGCAGGCGATAAGAGAAGCTGCCCAGTAGAGGAGGCAGGTGGGACATTAGGGCAGCAGCTCAGAGTTTTTCGTGTCACCGTGGTTAGGAGCACAGGTGTGGGAATGCGAGACAGTGTTCAGATCCTGGCTCCCGACCTCCATAGCTGTGCGATTTGAGGCAGGGGTCTTTACTCCTGTGAACCTCCATTTCTTCATCTGTGAAATGGATATGAATAAGGGTACTTGCTTCCTAGGAAATCCTTCACATAAAGTGCCCGACGGTGTTAAGTATCCATGAATGTTGGCCGTTGTCGTCATCATCATCATGAGGGTGATTCTTGTGTCCTGATGAAGGTCCTGGGCTGCTGAGATGGGTGCCCTGGCACGTGGCTGTCTCCTTGGGCCTCACATGGCCTGGGAAGCCAGGGTGACAAGAAAACTCAGTGTTTTGGAGAGTAGCTCCTCTTCTCACACTGAGGGCATTTTGGAGCCCTGCATGTCACCTGAATCTGTGCCGCTTACCTTTCAGGAGCCAAGATCTCTGTGCCCTTGTCCTCTGGGGAAAGCCTTCTTATCGAGTCTTCTCTGAATCAAGGGAGCACACAGAAGGCTGTGGTACCCTCAAAAGGCCCATCAGTGTCTTTCCTAGCTACTTTGCTTTAAACCCAAGAATATCTGGCATCGAAGATAAAACAACAGGCCTCGGGTATTTTTCCCAAATATTAATTGAAAACATTAGTTTGATTTCTCTAGACACTCTCTCTGTGGACAAAGGAAAGGATGGGCTTGGGCACAGGAAATGTTTGCTGCCCAGCTGGGACCCATTTTAGGGGAGCCTACCCAGATGTTTCCTGGACTGTGGGCCTCAGTGCTGGCATGGAGAATACTGGAAGGAAAGGGCACCTTCCAAGTGAAAGGGAACAGAGCTAGGAAAATCTGCAGGGTCGGGGCAATGAGAAAGTGGCATATAGGTTATATAAGAAATGACATTATTGTTTTGAGTCCGGAGGCCAGTTCCTCTGTAGTAGACTCCTCGTAGCCCCAGGAAACAGTTGTTTCAGTGAGTTCAGGACTACCCTGGGTTGCTTCCATCGTGTCTCAAACCCTCACTGCATTCTCCTGACCCTAGGCATCTTGGCAACCCATTGGTTCTTCTGGCCAAGCCCTGGTGAAGATGGCATCTTCCCATCTCACCTATCAATCTCCTGTACGAGGCTTGGAAGGAGCTTTCATCTCTAATGCTCCAGTGAGGTTCAGGGAGGCCTATGGGAGGTGGAGCCCGCAGGCATCATCGGGCTCAACCGATTGAGGCCCTGCAGGATCCCCAGGCCCAGCCTCTTTGCTGCCTGTTCTCTGCGTGGCTGGAATCCCATGCTCCCTCCTCCCACACCCCAAGGCCTCCCTCAGCTGGCATGAAGGGCCTAGGGGGAGGCTGCCTCTCTGATCATTGGCACCTGCCTTCTCATGTCTAGTTTTCTCTAAGCCTGGATTTTCTCATCTGTGAAATGGGGATGATTACTCCTACCTCCCAGGACTCTCACAAGCATCAGAGTGGCAAACTTCACCCATTAGCATCAGCATCCGAAAGAATTCCAGCCTGTGAAGCAAATGACTCAGGCTATATTTCAACAAGGGTTTCCTCTCCCTATTCTGCCTTCTCCAGGGAAAAGAGGAAAGGAAAGAGGGGTATGTTGACAGTTGTATACATCTATGTTTTCACTTGCAGAGGATTCAGGCTGTTTTGCATTTCTAACACGAACCTTCGGGTATCCTTCAAGGTTTTTGCTTCCTGATTAGGCAACATCCACAGTGATTAACCACTTCTTCCTTTGGGGACAAACTGTCTAAAAGACCCACTGGCGCCTAATAAGGAGCCATGAAAGACACTCTTTGGGGGACATTCTGCCTGTGCTGTCTGCTTTTCATTTAAACAAGCCATTTGTTTTCAGGCAAGATGGACTGCTGGGTTACATTGGTGATTCAGTACCCCACATAAATATGGGTAAAACTAGAAGACTTTGTGACTCTGATGAGTCAGGGAAGATCTATTGGCACTTGACAAGCCTCTCTGCCTCTGCCGTAGCATGAATCGATGCCTTCCCCAAACCCCAGTTGCCATTTCTCCTGCTCCGAGCTTTGTGAGCCTCAAGATGACTTAATGGTTTGGTTGTTTTCTGAATCATTGGGTTGCCTAGGAAACAACTTCTTCCAGTAAATAGAAATAAAAGTGCTTAAAAGTAATGTCAACAGCCACAATCTCTCAGCCTTTTATGGCTCTTTGCTGTTTAGATGATGCAGTTCCAGCCATCATTGCTTACAGAACCCATACAATAGCCCCTGAGGATATCTGAGCCCCTGAGAATATCTGAAGCCACATATTCTGTTAACCCCACTATAGGGATGGGCAAAGGAAGGCCAGAGAAGTTGGGTAACACAGGTAGAAAATAACAAAGCTAAGACTGGAATCCAGACTTTCTGACACTTTGGATTCAAACCTTGGCTCTACCACTTTATATTTGGAATCTCAGAGAAGTGGTTGAAGTCATGTGAGCCTTAGTTTTCTCATCTGCATAACAGAGACGTTAATTATGTCTGAACCAAAGGTAGGATTTGATGAAATGGGGGCTGGCACAGAGCCAACGGGCCCTGGCCATGCCTCTGTTCTTGCCAAAGTGGCCCTGCCCATGTTGTTGACAGGCACACACCAGGCACATCCAGGGCCCTCGTGTAGTTCACAGAACGCTGCTGATTACAGCACCACAGTGGAAGAGGAGCATGACAGGCAGAATCTAAGATACCCTGGAGATTCCTGCCCCCAACTCACACGCTTTATATTCTTTTCCCGTGAGTGTAGGCAGGTCCTGTGGATATGATGGGATATTACTCCCATGATTATGTTACATCATATAGAAAAGAGATTTTGCCATTTGTTCCATGAAAGGGCAAAATGGCCCCCAAATGCCAAAGGAACCAAAAACACAAAGGAGGCACACAAATCCAGATAGTCAGTAAAGGGTGACTTATTGGGGAACTTACAGACAGAAGCGTGGTCTTGCGTGGCTGCAGGACAGGTAGATCTCCACTCTGTCACTCACCAGACCAGGGCTCTTATACCACTGGGAGAGGGAGACGGTGGGAGGCCGCCCTCCAGAATGGGTAGGCACACCATACACACCACTTCCTATTATGATGCCTGTTATTTGTAGAGTAGCATCAAGGTTGACATGTTCTTACACTAGGGACAGTAAACAAAGTAGAAATCAGGAGGCATTCACAGGACTGGGGCTAATCAGAGTTCAACATGGCAGATTAGTGTCCAAGATGGAGTACCTGTTGTGTCCACACCAATTGTAATTAAGGTTACTATTCAGTTGACTTCAAGTTTTCCAAAAGGGGGATTATTCTGAGTGGCCCTGACCTAGTTGTATTAGTCCTTTAATTCTGGGTCTAAAGATCAGAGACAGAGGATGTCCGAGGAATTCATAGCATGAGAGGCTTTCAGAGAGATCCTCCTAGCCAGGAGCTGTGGGCAGCCTCCAGGAGGTAAGAGTGGCCCCCAGCCAACAAGCAAGAAAAAGGGGCCTCTGTCCTACAATTGCAAGGAACCGAATTCTGCCAACAACCACAAAAGCTTGAAAGAGGCTTCTGAGCTCCAACAAGGAGCACAGCCCTGCCAGCACCAAGATTTCAGCCTTGTGAGACCCTGAGCCTAGACTTGTGACCTGTAGAAACTGCGAGTTCAGCTTTAAGCTGCTGAGTTTATGACAACTTGTTGTGCAGCAACAGAAAACTAACACGACAGGCAAGGCCACTATTGGGTAATTGTATACATTTTATATTGCTGCAAACAAATTACTATAAGACATAATGGCTTACATAACAAGCATTTATCATCTCCTAGTTTCTAAGAGTCAGGAGTACAGGCACAGTGGCTCAGCACCTCTGCTTTGGGGTCTCTGCCTGTACCCCCTTCACCAAAGGTCCCCATGACTCATCCCTTCATTGTGGTTTCTGCTCCAGTGGCATCTTTGCCAAGAGGCCCTCCTGAACACGCCAGCACTGATCACTCTCTGTCTCCCATATGGCCACTTAATTTTGTTTTCAAGGTACTTGTTATGGGTTAAATTGTGTTCCCCCCGAAAGATGTGTTGAAGTTCTAACCCCCATTACATGTGAATATGACCTCATTTGGAAAGAATGTCTTTGCAGAGGTAATCAAGGTAAGACGAAGCTGTATTGGAATAGGGTGGGCCCTAATCCAGCGATTGGTGTCCACATAACACAAGGGAAATTTAGACACAGAGGCAGACACACAAGAAGAATGCTGCCATGTGACAATGAAGGCAGAAATTGCAGCGATACATTTACAAAGCCAAGGAATGGCAGGGATTGCTGGCCGCCACGGAAGGTAGGAGGGGGCAAGAAAGGACCTCTTCTAGCACCTTCCAAGGGAGCGGGGCCCTGCCTACGCCTTGACTTTGGACTCCTGTCCTCCAGAACAGTGAGACAGTAAATTTCTGTTGCATTAAGCCAGAAAGCAAATACAGTGCTTATTACTATCCTCTCCTGTCTCCTGTTCTATCTAGTTTATGGTTTATAATCTGTATCCGCTGCTGGAATGCAAGTTTCTTGGGAGCAATTGAGTTTCTTTTGTTTGCTTTGGAATCGCCTGTACCTAAACTGATGCCTGGAAAAGGACTCAGTAAAAATGTGCTGAGTGAATTGATGAATATTTATTTAGTAAAAACATGTCCAAATGTAAATCCTCTGTGTACCACATTCCTCTACAGTTAGAAGGGTTAAGAAAGGAATATGACAAGTTCACTGATTTGTTTCAACATGAATTTTTTTTGACATCTCACAAGGAGAGAGAAGATACTGAGTTTTAGGAAGAAATATTTTCAATGAAAACCTCAAAATGAAATCCAATAAATTAATTATTTAGTTATGAGTAAGACCAAGGAATAGGACCTTTTAAAATTTATTTTATATGTAGCCCACTGCTATATTTTCATAAAATGTTTGGGAACTAAATTGCACTGACTGCATGTTTTTAGAGCAGGTGTTCACTGAACACCGGGAAAGATGAACTAGGCAGGATAACCCTTAAAATCAACTATGAGAGAAACTGAGACAAAAGTCTGGCTTTCTGAGGCTCCTTTGAGAATCTAGTGCAAGCCAAGGACTCAGACAGAAGTGCCCATTCGTGAGAAATCACACATGTAATTTAAGGGTTGTGGAGACTTCCTGCAGCCCAGGTTAAGAACTCTTGTTCTGGAGAATGTTTCAAAGAAACTCCATGTTCCTCGCTATGACCACCCTCAGTTCTCCTGCTGAAGTCTGCTTTCCTGGGGTGAGGGGTGCACGGCAGTTTGGGGAAGATGAGGTGGGTACAGTGTGTCTACATTAAGCTCAGCATAGTTGCTTTAGGTTGCAGAGGGAAATTAACTCATTTAAAGACAAAATTAATAATCTGGTGTGGTTCTTCAGCATCTTTCTTGCAATGCTTTCAAAGTGCTGCTTTTTAAAGCAATCATAAACACAACCCCTTGGGGTGCTGGGTGTCAGTAAGTGTTCATGAGAGGCCCACTCAGTGAGGTTTTGGGAGTGCAGGGGTTCGCTAGGGTAAGGCTGATCGTAGGTGAAGCTGGAAGGAAGAATAGAAACAGTATAGTCAGTCATCCCTCAGTATCTTCAAGGGATTGGTTCCAGGACCCCTCATAGGTACCAAAATCCACAGATACTCAAATCCCTTATAAAGTGGCATTGTATAATCCCAGCACTCAGGGAGGCTGAAGTGGGTAGATGACTTGAGTCCAGGAGTTTGAGACCAGCCCCCTTGCACATGACAAAACCCCATCTTTATAGAAAAAAAAAATTAGTTGGGTGTGGTAGCTTATGCCTGTAGTTTCAGCTACTCCAGAGGCTGAGGTGGGAGGGTCCCTTGGGCCTGGGAGGTTGAGGCTGCAGTGAGCTGTGATTGTGCCACTGCACTCCAGCCTGGGTGACAGAGTGACACCCTGTCTCTAAAAAAATAAAGTCAAATGGTGTGGGACTTTCATGTGACCAAAGTACATCCTCCCACATATTTTAAGTCTCTAGATTACTTATAATACCTGATATAACATGAAAGCTATGTAAATATTGTTCTACTGTATTTTTATGTGTATGATTTTTTGTCGTATCATGATTTTTTGGGGGGCAGGACAGAGTCTTGCTCTGTCACCCAGGCTGGAGGGCAGTGGCACAATCATAGCTCACTGTAGCCTTCACCTCCTGGGCTCAAGTAATCCTCCTGCCTCTGCCTCCTGAATAGCTAGGATCACAGGCACATGTGACCACACCCAGCTAATTTTTAAATTTTTGTAGAGACAAAGTCTCACCACGTTGCCCAGGCTGGTCTTGAACTCCTAAGCTCAAGAAATCCTTCTGCTTCAGCTTCCCAAAGTGTTGGGATTACAGATATGAGCCACTGTGCCCTGTGTGTGTGTGTGTGTGTGTGTGTGTGTGTGTGTGTGTTTAAAATATTTTCAATCTGCAGTTGGTTGAGACCATAGATATGGAATCCATGGATATGGAGGGCTGACTACTGGATTTTGGATCAAATTCAAAATCCCAGGTCTTCCACTGACAAGCTACATGATGCTGGGGAAGTTACTTAACCAGCCCGAGCCTCATATTTCCCATGTACAAAATGGAAAAAATAACACTTACCTTTAAGGGGTGGAAATTAGGACTGATGCATGTGAGCACCTAGCACAGAAGTGCTCCGTGGATGCTGGTAGCTATTGCTGCTGCAGCCATTGTTAATATTATTAATATTGACAATACCTTACATTTCATAATGTCTAACCCATATCTGACTGTGCATCAGAAATATCTGGGAAGCATTTAAGAAAAATTATTGAGCCCCATCCAAGAACTCTGGAATCAGACTTTCCTGGAGTAGGGCCCAAGTATGCCGGCATCTGACTTCCCCTCCAGATGCGCCCCACACCCTTGTCCATCTGCTCTGGACCCTGGGAGGCTGACTTGGATGGTCTGTGGCTCCCTATTGGGTCTCAGTTGACTCAACTGAGAGCATGGACCAGCAAAGGGATGTCCCTCTAGCCCCTTTCCTGCAGCTTTTCTACGCAGCTTCCTCTCTTTGGCCCCTGCAGTCCTTGGGTTGTTTTAAACAGTACTCAGGAATTTTTTTTTTTTTTTTAGACAAAATTTCACTCTTGTTGCCCAGGCTGGAATGCAATGGCGCAATCTCAGCAGTGCAATGGCGCAATCTCAGCTCACCAAAACCTCTGCCTCCTGGATTCAAGCGATTCTCCTGCCTCAGCCTCCCAAGTAGCTGGAATTACAGGCATGCACCACCAAGCGCAGCTAATTTTGTATTTTTAGTAGAAACGGGGTTTATTCTTGTTGTTCAGATTGATCTCAAACTCCCAACCTCAGGTGATCCACCTGCATTGGCCTCCCAAATTGCTGGGATTATAGGGGTGAGCCACTGCGCTGCCCGGCCTCTTTTTGTTTTTTTTTTGTTTTTTTTTTAAGACAGGGTATCACTCAGTTGCCCTGGCACCCTCATAGCTCACTGCAGCCTTGACCTCCCAGGCTCTAGCCATCCTTTCTCCTCAAGCTCCTAAAGCACTGGGATTGCAGGTGTGAGACACCACGCCTGGCCTGCACCCAGGATTTTAATCAGTCATGGATTAAGATGACAGCCATGGAGACAACTGCTTGAAAGAAGAGTTTTTTACTGATGATTCCACAGCACACAGGGCCATATGGGGAAGCACCAAGGTCAGTCAAGAGGCTGAAGGAGCCGGGGCATGGATTGTGGGAAGGGAGGGGTGAGGCAAGCTGAGCAGGGTTCATATTGGCCAGTTCCAATAATTCCAGTGGACTCTGGGTTACAGGGGTGGTCCCTAGCTGTCAGGTACCTGGCCTATGGGTGATTAGGGCAGTGGAGTGAGAGTTAGATAAAGGGGGTTGTTGGGGCACAGCTTTGGATTGGTTGGTTTGCATAGGAGAGGCAGGTCTGAAGGCAAGGTGCTTGCTGTGTCTAGGAGTTAGCTAGCCCTGGATAGGGAGTCTCTCCCTGGCCAGCAAGACTCTGAAAATATATATCAAAGCATCAGAAAATATAAAAATCAGGCCAGGCATTGATGGCTCACACCTGTAATCCCAGCACTTTGGGAGGCTGAGGTGGGTGGATCACCTGAGGTAAGGAGTTCGAAACCAGCCTGGCCAACATGGTGAAACCCTGTCTCTATTAAAAATACAAAAATTAGCCAGGCATGGTGGGTGCCTGTAATCCCAGCTACTTGGGAGGCTGAGGCAGGAGAAATGCTTAAACCCACAAGGCGGAGGTTGCAGTGAGCTGAGATTGCATCACTGCACTCCAGCCTGGGTGACAAGAGCAAGACTCTGTCTCAAATAAATAAATAAATAATAAAAAGCATGCTTACTCAGGGGTGATAAATGTGCCCACTGTTCCAGCCCCTGGGAGCTGCACTGTCCCTCATGCATAGCTTCCTGAGTAACTCTTTCTTAACTGCTCTGCAAGTTAGCCATTGGGGTGCCCTCTATTTCCTGCAGGGACCTGGCCAAACATGAAGAGTCCCCAGGTGATCCAGGGCAGCCAGGAGCTGGAGCAGATGCTTTTGCAGAACGACCTCATGCACTGCACAGAGGTGATAGTTAGCAGAGCTTGCACAGAGGGTCTGGTTGGATCTTGAGAGTAACTCTGTGGAAGGAATATTTAGGAATGGACAAAAGCACACACTCTGGGACTCCTGAGGTTTCCCAGATAACCACAGCAGCCTTCACCCGGGCTTCTCCTAGTGCAGCTCTCAGCATGGATGGCTGCTCAGTGGGACCCTGGAGGTGTTGGGCTCCTTGGGACAGGAGGTGTCCGGGTCCAGTGTCTTATGGGAAATGCCACTGTATTCTGCGAGAGCCCAGATGCTTCCAGGAATACTGGGGAAATTTCGGGATTTCCAGCCGAGCAGGCAAGATGCTTGTGTCGTATGAGCAGGCATTTCCCTCATGGGCTGGTCTTTGACCCACGTGCTGGCTTCCATCCCCTCCCTGTCTTTCACCTCCGTGTTCTATCTCACCCTCTGGCCTATTAGTGAGACTTTCCCGCTCTTCCTACAGGGATCCTCTGCTCGACATTGGCGGCTTGCTATGGCTTCTGGCTGGGGTCTGGGTGGAGAGCTGGGAATCATCACAGTCTGGGTGTTAGGTGGTTCATCTAGGCAGTCTTTCCTGCAAGGAACAGTTCTAATTGGTGGGTGGGTTTCCAGGGATCTGCTCGGCTTATGGGCACCGTGCTTGCCCATGTACACTGGCTCCTGGCCAAGGGAGGATATAGGGCAGGGAACGTTGAGCTCATGGTAGCTGACCAAGAGGGACGAACACCAAATGGCCAGCTCAAAGTAAGCTTCATCCCCTAGGAGTGCCTTGAGGAAGAGCTGCACCAGATGTTGATTAACCAGGACTTTGCATTAATTTATGCGTGTAGCCCGCCAGCTGCTCTGTGTTTGTCAGGCAGATGTCTGCAGGCTGACATCCAGTGTCTGGATGTGGAGGTGATGAAGTACTTGGAATTAGCAAGATAAAGTTTTAAAGGGACTAATTTAGCAGGCTAGAGTGACTGCTTGTTCTGGTAGATAAAGGGGGTGGAAATATTTTTAAATGAATGAACTGTTATGATGACTGCCATAAGAAAGACTGGTGAGAGGAGATGCCTGGGAAACTCAGACTCAGTTAGCTACTAAGATGAAAGCTCCCTTCTGGCCTCTGCACAGGGAATAAGTGGTTGGAGATGTTTCTGTGGCCCGTCCCTGCAAGGCCGTTAGGACTTTCAGGGGAATGACTACCTCCTCCCCAAGACTGATTCTGGTTATTACCAGCTGCAGACAGCTTGGCCCGGTTATAGTCCACTTGATGGCTCTTCGGACAGGACAGGGGGTCTCTGAAGAGGGAAGGTGCTGGCGGAAGTCCCCTGGGCTCCATCAGAAATGTGGACAGACATAAGGGTGGGTCCTGGCTGCTTGCCTTGTGCCCGGCTCCCCGGAGAGTGCTCGGCTGCGGCCTTTCCCCAGGACCCCAGCTACAGAATGCCCATCACCCCCTCGCCATCGAACAACTACTCTTGGAACTGATGCACCTGCAGAATTGGAGTTTTAGCCTACAGCATGTGTGTGTGATGGAGCTTTGTAGAATGTGGTGGGGCTTAGAACAATAGTATCTCGAAGGAAGGACATACATCTCTCAGACCGAGCTGGGACCAGGGAGGCATGGGCGGGAGGTGAGCCACAGGAGCCTGCTCACTGTGCAGTGTCCCGGGGTAGCAAGCTCCTGCCTAATCATGTTCAAAGTTGGGAATGCATCCACTCCGAGGTATACACCCAAAAGGAAGAACACGGAGACCCAAACAGGTATTTGAAAACCCACGTTCAGAGCAGCATTATTCACACAATAGCCAAAAGGTAGGGGCAACCCACGTGTTCATCCAAACGGTTAGACACAATGTGGCCTATCCATACAGCAGGATATGGTTCAGCCTTCAAATGGAAGGAGATTCTGATGCATCCTGCAACATGGATGGACCTTGAGGATGTAATGTTAAGTCAAATAAGCCACACTCAGAAGGACAGATGCAGGATGATTCCACTTATGTGAGGCACCCAGTCATCAAATTCATAGAGACAGAAAGAAGGATGGTGGGTGCCAGGGGCTGGGGGGAGTGGGGAGTTGGTGTTTAATGGGTGCAGAGTTTCAGCAGGGCAAGATGAAAACGTCCCGGAGGTGGATGGTGCCGATGGCTACACAGCAATGTGAATGTACCTAATGCACTGAGCTGTACATGTAAAAAGGGTTAAGATGGGAAATTGTATGTTATGCGTATTTTACCACAATACTTTGTTTTTAATTTGAAAAGTTGGGAGTTTATAAATTAAACGTGGAGTCCTGTTCCTCAGCACACAGTTCAGAGCTGCAGGCTCCATGACCTCGGACCTGGCCCTTCCCTCCAAGCCGCCTCAGAAGCAGTAAGGACTGCAGCTGGTCTGCTGCAGCAGTGCTGGGGGACCTTGAGGGAGGGGAAGCTCTCTGCGTGTGGCCTGCAGCCTGAGGTCAGCTCAGAGGGACGAGGCCGGGTGAGGCCTGGGTGTGAGCAGAGGAGGGAGGCAGGGTGAGGATGAAATGAAATAATCATCTTGAGCCCTGCAGGCAGTGCCTGACCCCCAGGCAGCCTGCAGGAGCTGGGAGCCGTGGTTATTGATATTGCTGCATTCACCATCATCACACAGTTCCCCCTCAGATCTTGAGCTCAGTCCATTGCCCTCGTCCTCGACGAAACAAGCACTACCCTAAGCCCACGCTCCCTTTCTGGCACTCAGATTCCTCACCATCTTTTCCACCTATGGCAACCTCTCCCAACATAAGGGGCACACTCCCAGAGAGGGTGTTAGGGGATGCGTGGGTGGGATATTAAATACACCTGTCCACTCCGGAGAACGCCACTGCCCTCCAGTTACTTCTCAGTGGTGTCAGGGAGAAAGGCTCTTCCTGCTGGTGCCTGTGTGTCCTTAACGCCTCTCCAACACTTGCGATTTCCCTTTTTCACTAACAGGAAAGCAGGCCTCAGACTCCAGCATGCTGCAGTATCTGCTTATGATTTAATAACTTCCCTTCTTTGTATTTATTTTTAGCATTTCTTTCTATTTTTGGCAAGCGGAACTGGTTTTTTGCTTACCATAGTATAATGTTTACTTTAAAAATAACTAAAAATGAGTCAACTTAAAAAAAACTGAAATCAGTGCTAGGAGAGGTCTGTGGCTCTGGCAGAAATCACGCAGGGGGCGGGGATTCGGGGATTTGGCAGCATAGTTGCAAGCTTGAGAGACCTAGAGAGTCTCCACGCATCCCTCAAACCCTCCTTGCACAACGGTGACCTCCTCTCTGTGGGTCCCTCCGACTACTGCCCCCCAAACAAGACGACACAAATAGCTGTGTTCAGAGCATGATCTCACTCTACACAAACTGCCTCTGAGTCATCTGGCTAAAGAACACACTTCCTAAGGCAGGGAGCGGGGCAGGAGCACCGTGCCTCCCCAGCCCCCAGCTTAGCGTGGCCCAGAGCAGAATCAGGGCTTGTTTAGACGCTGCTGGCCGAGGGGGTTGGAAGGGTCTCCACCAGGGGCAGGGAAGGGCAAGACCTGCACATTTCTTTAAGAAGAGGTCAGCGTCCCAGACCTTCCCAAAGGCCTCGATGGTTCAGGCAGCAGAAGCTCCTGTTCCCGTCGCTAAAGATGTCAGGTCAGAAAACGAATAAGGAGCTCACTCTCTGTACAAGTGAGGGGGCATAAAATGAGGACCTCAGCTCAGGGTTCAGTTCATGTCACAACTCACCTTTTTACGAGTTTCTCCACCTTAACCTTGTCGTGAGGACAGTTGTATGTGCTGCCACGGCATTTTACACTAAATATATATATAGTATTTGCTCTTCTGTTCACGGCTGACTTTGCTCTTCTGTTCACTGCTGTGTCACGGGTGTCAATTACGTTATATATAATTTCAATTATATATATTTTTAATATATATATATAATTACACTTCTTCAAAATAAATCAACAACACAGGGATTATTAACCCCAATTTTACGGCTGGGGAAACTTAGGCTATGGCTTCCCCTGCAGTTACACATCTAGACTAGGGACATGAACGGACATCTCCTAACTCCCGTATCCATTCTGCTGCTCTCCTTGGACTTCTGTGTGCCCCGCTGACCCCCCAGACATAGCTGTCCTTCCTCCTGGCCAGCCTGGCATGGCCAGAACTGCTCCAAGAGTCCTTCTCAGCTGGGCTGGAAATGTCATGGATCCTGTACGGATACCCGCTTGGCTCCAGATGAACAGTAACCATGGCTCAGGTGTTTTCCAGCAGGGCCAAGAGGCTGCGGGCTGCAGGGCCATTCCCCCCAGCAGCAGGGACAAAGGAAAGGGCAATACATGTGTCCCTGGACTGGCGAGACCCAGAACCTGGGGCCTCTGACATCGGGGCTGGAGGTGAGGGTGCTGCCTCATGCTATGCTCTCTGGCCTCTGGAAAGTAGTAAGGCCAGGGGTGTCCACACCTGTCTCAGTTTCCTGAAGCTGGGTTTGAGAGCTGGGACCTTCCAGCTTCGGAAGCCTTAGAATCAACACAGGATGAAAAGTCTGGGCTTGCTTTTGTGATGGCTTTAAGAGAAAAAGAACTTGACTTTTTAAAAACAAGCTGCTGCGTCAACAGCAATGGTGACAACTACTTCTGCCACTACCAATGGCTAAAGCGCTGCTCTGAACTCTGCAGATGTATCAAATCCTTACCACCGCATAGGTCCTGTTAATGCCCCCATTTTCAAGATGTGGAAGTGGAGGCCGAGAGGAGGGAGGGGGCTGGAGAGGCATTGAGAAGGCCCCTGGGACAGGCGGAGATGGGGATGAGTTTGCATTGCAATGCCTCCGAGGCCTAAAGAGGTGGCACAGAGAGGAGACCGAGGGACCAGGGTGATGTGGACACGATGGCCTTGAGGTGCACTCACCACCTGAGGCTCTGCAGTGTTTCAGGTCCTGAAGTGTGCACTGAGTTACACCCGCAGTCTGGAGCAGGCAAGAAGCTGGACATGCCGTGAGTCCACACCACCGCTGGCTGGTGCTGACTGCCCCACGTCTCCCTGCCCCTGCATGCCAGTCCCTCAGAGGACTCAGCGCTGTCAAACCAACGGGACAATCTGCTTATTTACCATGTGTAGCCTGATCACTCTGCCTCCCTATCCTGCAAGAATGTGACCACCCCTGGCGGGGACTTTGCTCTTCTGTTCACTGCTGCATGGCTGGTGCCAAAGGGCTCAGAGCAAACTAGAATATTCTAGAGAGGGCCAGAAAGCATGTCAAGGCCAGAATGGGCCTCTTCCTGTTTCAGGCTCTGAGAGCGGCCCAGCCTTGCCTTGGGTGCTGTGGGCCTGTCCCCTAGGGTGGGGGGGCTCCTCGAGGCTGCACAGCAGGCTTGCTTGGAGGCCCGTGTCAGAGGGGTTATCTGCCCCTGTGTGAAGAATGCTTTTAAACCCGTGCCTTGGTTCCTGACCTTCTGAGAGAGAAAACAGATGCACCATTTAACCCTCCTTGCTCCAGAGGAGCCCAGCATCTCCAGTTTTAGGGAGTCTGGTCAAGCTAAAGAATGTCAGGCCTTTGCACCCTAGGGGTTAATGACAGCCTGGTGTTCCCAGGATGTGACTAAGTCCCAGAGCTCCCTGCAGGATCTCAGAACCCCCAGCCTCGGAAGCTATCACCTGTCAGGGTTCTGATGAACAACTGGAAGCCCAACCCCTGTTTTCTGATGGGTTCCGTGTACATGCTGTGCCAGGCTGTGAAGGCGGAAGTGCTATTTTCTCCACTGGGAGGTGAGGAGCACTTAATAAGACCCCTGGCCCCAGCTGGCTGGGCTTTGGATATGATTTTTAAATCAAGTGAACTGCGCTTAGGGCCCTACTCAAAGCTATCTCTTCATTCATGTTAACCATCATGCATTAAAACCGTGTTGTCATTTACAAGGCATTGCTGCATAGGTAGCAGTGGCATTTTAGAAGGAGACTGAGCTTAGAGCTGACGACTTCCATTCAAGCACAGAGCCACTGTGTGACCTTGGGCAACTCACTTAACCCTAAGCGCTGCTTCCTCATCTACAGAACTCTGCCACGTGGAATTGTTAAAAGGCTGAGGCCTCACGGGATCTGAGAGCTACACCCAGTATCTGGGGCAGTTTTGTTTGGCTTGCAGTGTCTTAAAGCATTTGAATCATTAGCCATTTAAAAAATTAGGTGTCCTTTAAAAATCCAGCTTTCCCTATTGTTTAATGGAGAAGTGAGAAGCTCTAGCAGCATGAAGCCAGCTTTCCTACACTTCCACGTTCAGGCTGAGTGACGGCCACAGCCTTCACAGGTAAACTGGGGCTGTGCTTTACGAATAGCAGTATGCTTTTAATCATGTGTGTTACACCAGGAAGAAGCTATTTATTGTGTCTAAATGCGGTACGTGCACATTGAAGCCACCCAAGTGACCATCAGTGGCTGAATAGATACATAAAATGTGGTATCTAGATGTAATGGCATAGTATTGAGCCTCTAAAAGGAAGAAAATTCTGATGCATGCTCCAACACGGATGAATCTTGAGGATATCATGCTAAGTGAAATAAGCCAGACACAAAAGGATAAATACTGCATGATTTTACTCCTAGGAGGTCCCTAGAGCAGTGAAATTCAGAGAGAGAGAAAGTAGAGTGGCAGGTGTAGGGCTGCGGGAGTGGGGAATCAGGAGTTAGTGTTTAATGGGTACAGAATTTCAGTGTGGGAAGACGAAAGGAGCTCTGGCAATGGATGGTGGTGATGGTTGCACAGTATTGCGAATGTACTTAATGCCACTGAGCTGTACACTTAAAAATGATGAAGATGGTACATTTCATGTTATGTGTATGCTACTGCAGTAAAAAGGGGGTAGGTGAACAGCTCCTGCCAATTGGTGGGGTGGTGGGGGAATGTCAGATTTCTCCCCATAAGCCTGTTTCTGTGTTCACGCTGGCCAGGAGGCCCACAGCAAGAGGCTCAGTCCTCAGCCCGAGGTCTCTGCATGCCCAGGCTGGTTTCTGAAGAGCAGCAGGTCTCTTGGTATTTATGGTACACGGACCAGGCAGGCCAAAGGGCTTGTACCTGCACAGTGTCTGCAGCCACAAAGGGAGGACCAGATGTTTGAGCTCTTCCTTGTTTATAGACGAAACGTCTGTTCCCATCCAGACTCCCTATATTTACACCACGGCAGGGCTGGGGGCCGCCATGCACATTTGGAAAGAATCCTTGGAGAAGCCACTTTCCCACTCACCTCTCAGCTGTGTGACTGAGTTCATCAACTTCTCCTACCCCGGTTTCCTCATTGGCAAAGCAGAGACACTAACAATACCTGCCTCATAGGGTGGCATCCCAGTGGCTGTTTCCAGAGTGCTGGGGACAAAGCGTGGCATGCAGGGAGTGCTCCCATTATAATGATTATCATGATTATTCCTGCCCTTTTCTCCCATCCTACTCCTACACCTTTCTAGACCCAATAACGGTCTTACTCCGCCTCATAGCCTCAGCTCGGGAAAAGAATGCCAAATCCACATACATCTTGACCTTTCTCAGAGAAGAAACTTCTGTCCATACATCTGATGAAAAGCAGTTTTCCAAAACTCTTAAAATTCAGAAATGCTTATTTATTCTCTGGGAATAATAGAAAGAAATCTTTAATTTACTTGCATCTTACCTAGCCTGATGTAAAAATGGTGCTTGTAGGTTAAGGGTGTGCAGCTCTCAAGAAAACTGGAATCTTTGGAGCAAAAAAGCCTATTCGTGCTGTTGAAGTTCAATGACACGTTAAAAAAAAAAATTCCCTTTGTGTCGCTGTGCAGTGAGGTGTGAAATTGCACCTAACCATCTACTGACTTGGCCTTCGCGTGTTCAGCCCTCGAAAGGTTTGGGCAAGGTACATGGTGCCAGCCTTCAGCTGGATCTGCTTCGCTAATTCTTCCAAATGAAGAGCAAACGCTGCCCTCCTGTTTTCCTCCTCCTTGCTCCTCAGTCGTCTGCTCTCCGTACATTTTCACTAAGTTTCATACCAATTTCCATTTTGGCTCCAGCTCTGAAGAGGGAACCATGGGGACATTTGTTAATGAAAAAATCTGGGAAATTTTATTTGGGAAACATTCTGTTGCTATAGACATCAAATTGTTGAGAGGATCTGACTCGTAATTTGTAGTTAAATTTGTTAGATCCCGGAAAGTTTTGATTTTGTTGTTGTTGTTGTTTCAGTAATACAGAGTCAAAATTAAGTTAAAAAATTGTTGTAACTTTGTATTTGGCCTGATTGTGCATTTTCATCAGCTGTTATGGATGGAGAATATTGAATAGCACAACAATAGTAATTTGGGGATTACTCAATGGGGCGATTTATAAAAACTTGAACCTCTTAACATAATATTTTGTTTAAAATGCTTCCTCTTCTTGTGCCTGATTTAATACAGATTCTTCCTTTTGTTCTTTATTCCCTTAAATGACTGAATTAAGTTAAATGCATACAGGTTTATCTTAGCCTAATATGCAAAGATAAAAGGAATCAATACAAAAAGCACCCTATAAGTTACATCAGTGACAGAAGAATGTTGAATTTTCGTTACTGACCAGAGTAAATGCCTCAGCTGCTTTTGTTTAAAAGCTATGTTGGGGATTGGGCCTGATTGCTGGGAGAAGAAAAAAAAACCCTCTGACTTAACCTCTTGGAGACTCCATGTCATCTGTGAGATGACAGTAATAAAACCAGAGTTAAATTATGTGGAAATGTTTACAATGCATGGCACAGAGGAAATGTTGAGTAGATGCCTACTTTTATCACACTCCCCTCCTCCCATCCTTCCAAAATATTTAATAAGCTCCTACTATGAGCCAGCAGTTGTGCTGGGTGCCAAGAACACAGCACTGTGCAAACTCACCAACTCAAAACCAATTTGCAGCTCACTGTCTGATTGCCTGGGTGGGAACTTTGGCAGCAGCTCCTTTTTTTTTTTGAGACAGAGTCTCACTCTGTTGCCCAGGCTAGAGTGCAGTGGTGCAATCTCAGCTCACTGGAACCTCCACCTTCCAGGCTCACTTGATTCTCCTGCCTCAGCCTCCCAAGTAGCAGGGACTACAGGCGTGCACCACCATGCCCAGCTAATTTTTGGTTTTTTTTTTTTTGTTTTTTTTTTTTTTAGTAGGGACAGGGTTTCATCATGTTGGCCAGGATGGTTTCGAACTCCTGACCTCATAATCCGCCCACCTCAGCCTCCCAAAGCACTGAGATTACAAGCATGAGCCACCACACCAGGCCTCGGCAGTTCCTTTAAGTACCACAAATTATCCGCCTCTTCCCTGATGTTTCCTTCTGTTCTTGAACTTGTGTAGAATTCATTGTCTGTGTTCTCCAATTTGCACCCCTATTTTTTTTTTCCTTTCTTTCCCCCAACATGCCATTGCTGGCTTGACCACCTGTTATATTGAATAGGATAAAAAACACTACCAGTGTTCTTACAATGTACTGAGAACATGCCATGTGCTTGCCAAGACTTCATGTCATCTTCTCACAAACTCCCTATGAGGTGAATATGGTTCTCTACCTTGTATTACAGGTGAGGAAACTGAGGCAATTGCCCAAGGCTGCAAGCCAGCAGGAACTTCTGTGTGTAAGAACTGTTGCATGCTGGCTACCCCAATCTCTCCAAGAAGACAAATCATTTAAAATACCCTCAAAGCATTCCCAGTTATCTAAGCTATTTAAAAAGTGGTTTTGTGGCCAGGCATGGTGGCTCACGCCTATAATCCCAGCACTTTGGGAGGCCGAGGCGGGTGGATCACGAGGTCAAGAGATTGAGACCATCCTGGTCAACATAGTGAAACCTCGTCTCTACTAAAAAAAAAAAAAAAAAAAAAAAAAAAAAATTAGCTGGGCATGGTGGTGCACGCCTGTAGTCCCAGCTACTCGGGAGGCTGAGGCAGGAGAATTGCTTGAACCCAGGAGGTGGAGGTTGCGGTGAGCAGAGATCGCGCCATTGCACTCCAGCCTGGGTGACAAGAGCGAAATTCCGTCTCAAAAAAAAAAAAAGGTTTTGTACTTTCAGAGGGCAGGTCAGCTCACCATGACGCCGAGCAGGCCCTCCTGGGGTGGAATCTCCCTGTGGCCAACCAGGGCCAGCGCCTGCTGGAGCCCAGTTTGGGAAAGCAAGAGGCACTGTGGTGGCGGGTCCCTGGGTCCCGCTCTACCCAGCCCCTCTTCCAGGCCTGTGGGTGATAGGCCTGTCTTTGCCGCGGCTGCCCCTTGTGGTGGAAACAGCCATTGCAGCCAGGAGAGGTGACCAGGACATGGCCAGGCCGGACTCGTGGCGATGACCAGCCTGGGCACACACTGATGCTTCTCTGGAGAGTCCTGTGGCCACAAGGTCGGGAGAAGCGACCTGTGCATGAGGATCGAAGCAGCACGAGGAATTCAGCTCCTGGCCTGCAGCCAGTTCCCATCTCTGCACAATTTCGTGGAAGTCCCCTGGTCCTGCTGCCAAAAACGTAAAGTGGCTTGGTTCTGTTCCCCAGCCTGCCTTAAAGGGCAACTCTCTTAAAGGGATGTCATCCAACTTTCCCACGGGAGTTTATGCTATTTATTTCCTTACGTTTAAAAAAGTGCAGGCATGAACTGAGACCCCCACAACTCAAATGTTATGGAATAGGGAAAGGGGCAATCTTGAGTGAGTGTCTGTGTTTCTTCCCCCACAGACTGCAGACCACAGGGCAGCAAGGTCCAGGGCATGCTTTTTTTTTTGGTCCATATGTCCTAGCAACATACAGCTGATAAGACCTTTTTTTTTTTTTTTTTTTTTTTTTTTTTGGAGACAGTTTCGCTCTTGTTGCCCAGGCTGGAGTGTAGTGGCGTGATCTCTGCCTCCTGGGTTCAAGCGATTCTTCTGCCTCAGCCTCCTGAGTAGCTGGGACTACAGGCACATGCCACCACGCCCGGCGAATTTTTTGTTTTTTTAGTAGAGACGGGGTTTCACCGTGTTAGCCAGGATGGTCTTGCTCTCCTGACCCCCTGATCTGCCCGCCTCAGCCTCCCAAAATGCTGGGATTACAGATGTGAGCCACTGTGCCCGGCCAAGACCTTTTATAAAATGTGAAGGCCAAAAAATGTCCATGCATGTCAGGGGACAGGTGTAAGGTAAGAAAATCAAGGCAAAGGGATTCCGTGGATTTTCACCGGAAGCCAAAGGCAGCCAGCGAGGGTGCGATACTTGTCAGACTGCATGGAAAGCATTTGGGAAGCTGAGGCTGCTCAGCAGTGGGAACCTTGGAGCTGTTTTGCCCGTCTAGAAGAGGAGAGGATTTGGACATCTTTCACTATTTCGCCCTCTCACAGAGCCTCTTCTGAGAGCCCAAATGAAGTTTCCTAGTTTGGATGAACAGGTTATTAGAATTATTTTCTCCACTTTGTAGAGTTTTCCTTACAGATCCCGTGTCTTGGTGGCTGTTTGTCACCGGCCCACCTGGCACTGCCCCGTCACGGTGGCTAGACGGCCGGTCCATCCTACTGAGACCAGAAGTGCCGTGCTCATCTTTGCCAAGGGCTTTTTTTGGTGTGGTTATTTTCCCCTTGGGGTAAAGAACTGTGGGTGCCGTCTGTCTGTCTGTCTGCCTGGGGAAGGTGCTTCTGTAGTAGGTCTGCTGTGAATTGTTTATTTGATAAAATCTGGGGGTTCTTCATGGCAAAAGCCTCTGGGTTCTTGGCCGTTTGGGAGGTTGTTGGAAGTGATTAGGAAAAGCAGAAATAAACACACTGTGAGCATCACAGCTGGACTTTCCCTAACAAATCCCAGGTTCGATGCCTTTTAAAATCTATTTCTATAATTATAAAGTAAGGCCTACTCATAATAGGAAACAGAAAATATAAAGGAGATTTTAAAAACACCCATTATACCACCATAAAGAGATAACAGTTGTTATTAACATCATGTTGAATTTTCTTCTTTTGGCTTCAAAACTGTGTGTATACAAGCCGAGAGAACACTCTCTGTTAGTTTTGTAGCTTTTTTCCATCCTGGCCATATCGTGAACATTTCTCCATGTCATTAAATGGCTTAAGAAAAAAAAATCTCATTTTGGATGTCTTCTAACCGTTTTTATTATGAAAAAACTTCCCACACTGTATAACAGTAGAACGATGTGAGCCCCACACACCAATCACCTGCTCTCTGTAGTTTCCAAATCATAATCCTTCTGTTTCATCCTACCTATTAATCACCTGGATAATTTGGAAGCAAATTACAGGTATAATCTGTTCATTGTTTTGGCAGATGCTTCGTATAAATATTTAAAAGTCAAAGGCATTTTTTAAAAATCACCAAAATACCATTTATTACACGTAAAAAAATTAAAAGTTAATATGTACTTAATTTCCAGTAGCAATCCAGTTGGTGTTCAGGTTCCCCAGTTGTTTCATGATTCTTTGGTGGTTTGAATCTGGATCCAATCAGGGTTCCCATATTGCGATTGGTTTTTGAGTCTGCGAAATCTCATTTAGCCCACAGGTTTTGCCTCCTTCCCTTTAATTTTTCCTTAGGATTTATTTGTTGAGAAAACTTGGCCCCTTGTCCTGCACTTTCCCACCATCTGGATGTTGAGGATTGTCTTCCTGTGGTGTCATTTAATAGATTCCTCTGCCCCCATGTATTTCCTGTAAACTGGTGGGTAGATCTACAGGCTGCACGAGCTTCAGGTTTGGTTTTGGGGTTAAGAATATTAAGTGGTGGAGTGCACTCCCCGAAGGAGGCACAGAATGAAGGTGTTCCTTTTTGTGATGTTCACAGCCGTTGATCATGCTTGCCCAGATCCATGGTGGAGAGTGCCAGTAATCCGAGCTACTCAGGAGGCTGAGGCAGGAGAATAGCTTGAACCCGGGAGGCGGAAGTTGCGGTGAGCCAAGATCGCACCATTGCACTCTGGCCTGGGATACAAGAGTGAAACTCTGTACCAAAAAAAAAAAAAAATTGTTATTTTACAAATGCCCGGCTGGAGTGCAATGGTGGGATCTTGGCTCACTGCAACCTCCACCTCCTTGGTTTAAACAATTCTCCTGCCTCAGCCTCCCGAGTAGCTGAGATTACAGGCGCGTGCCACGGCGCCCCCCTAATTTTTTTTATTTTTAGTAGAGACAGGGTTTCATCATGTTGACCAGGCTGGTCTCAAACTCCTGACCTCAGACGATCTGCCCACCTCAGCCTCCCAAAGTGCTGAGATTACAGATATGACCCACTGTGCCCCACCTTTGTTTTTTGTTTTGTTTTGTTTTGTTTTTTTGAGACAGTCTTGCTGTGTCGCCCAGGCTGGAGTGCAGTGACATGATCTCTGCTCACTGCAACCTCCACATCTTGGGTTCAAGCAATTGTCATGACTCAGCCTCCTAAGAAGCTAGGATTACAAGTGTCCATCACCATGACCGGCTAATTTTTATATTTTTAGTAGACATGGAGTTTCACTATGTTGGCCAGGCCGGTCTCGAACTCCTGACCTCAAGTGATCCACCTCCCAAAGTACTGGGATTACAGGCGTGAACCACCACACCTGGCCCTGTTACTCTTCTTTATTTATTATCTGGAATACTTCTACAAAGAGAACGGCACCCCCGCCCCTGGATCCACTATTCAGCTACCCTATGGTACAGTTCACTTAGGAACAGCAGGATCGATGTTTTTATTTTTTCTCCCTTATTTACCAATTTTCCAAATAATGAGTTTGTTCCCAAGCATCCTCCAAAGGTGACCACTGAGTTCTGTTTTTAGTACCATTATGACCTTACGTATTTAAACCTGTTTTGTGTATTTGAATCCATTGCAGTTATTTCTGTTGACACCTAAAGTGTCTTATTTTTAGACAGTAGGAGCTTCAGGGTGGCACATGAGTCCTTTTGACATGATTCTAATTGTCCCTGGTTGTTTCTTTGCTTCCACTGTGACAAGATGGTCCAGACTTACCTCATCTATTCCTGTAAAGAGGAAATATGTAGAGACCACAACGAATGTGGATGCTGTGGATACTCATTGAAGCTGATTAGTTATTAGTCCTTTCAGCAGACAGAACTAGAAAATGTTTGCCTATTTGTTTTTAAGATAAACATCCTAAGTGCGTGCTGTTATTTTCGATTTAAATTCAAGGCTACCTAGTTTTACTTAACATGATCTTTTACTTTTGCTGAAAATCCTGCCTCTCAGCAACACAACCTGATTCACTTGCTTTATTCCATGATACACATGCAGCAGTCTCAGAATGATAGCAACACTGCCTCCAACAACCTGTGCAATATGCGAAATTGTGTTACCAAATGCAATTTAATGGCTTTTGGTTTTGTTTGGGCATTTCTTTTTGACATTAAAGAAGACCTTCTTTTTAATGGGGGCATAATATTCCACATTTGATGTAAAAATTTTTTCTACTTTTGAACATTAAGATTACATTCAGCCTTTAAAAAAAAAAAATTACATTCAAATTTTTGCTATTACAAAGAACGCTTTCGCCAGGTGCAGTGGCTCATGCCTGTAATCTCAGCACTTTGGGAGACCAAGATGGGTGGATCACTTGAGGTCAGGAGTTCAAAACCAGCCTAGCCAACGTGGTGAAACCCTATCTCTACTAAAAATACAAAAAGATTAGCTGGGTGTGGTGGCAGGCACCTGGAATCCCAGCTACTAGGAATGCTAAGACAGGAGAATCACTTGAACCCAGGAGGCAGAGGCTGCAGTGAGCTGAGACTGGGCCACTGCACTCCAGCCTGGGCAACAGAGTGGAATTCTGTCTCAAAAAAAAAAAAAAAAGGAATGCTGTGATAAACATCTTTGCTTTTGACTTTTATTTCTGATCAGTCTTTTAGTCCAGACTTTTAGAGTGAAGTGAGATAATGAAAGATAGTGGATGTGTTTAAGCGCCACATATACGAGACCCACACCTTTTTCAGAACAAGGGGTGCATGGAAGGGCCTGTATACCTGCACTGTGATCAACATTTTTCATTATCTTTAATAATAATGAATAGTTCTGTTACCAAACAAACTCAAAACAGGGTATCTCATGGTTTTATCTCTGCATTTTAATGTTATCAGCCATAGGCTTATTGGACAGTTATAGTTCTATTTTGAATTGTCTGTGGAGGGGGAATCAGGGAATTTTCATGCTTTTCTTACTGATTTCTAAGACATTTTAAATATCTTAAGAACAACAATCCCTTGTTATGTTTGTTGCCAAATTTTTTTCACTTTGTCACTTGCCTTTCAATTTTTATTGGTTTTTTTCTAGTACAGTATGAAAACTTTTTGTTTGTTTGTTTTTTGAGATGAAGTCTCACTCTGTTACCAGGTTGGAGTGCAGTGGCGCAATCTTGGCTCACCGCAACCTCCACCTCCCGAGTTCGAGTGATTCTCCTGCCTCAGCCTCCCAAGTAGCTGGAATTACAGGCATGTGACACCATGCCCAGCTAATTTTTGTATTTTTAATAGAGACAGAGTTTCACCATGTTGACCAGGATGGTCTCAATCTCCTGACCTTGTGATCCACCCACCTCGGCCTCCCAAAGTGCTGGGATTACAGGCATGAGCCACCACGCCCAGCCAAAAACTTTAAACTCTCAAGTTTTTTGACTGTTTCTCTCATTGTCCAGTCCCATCTGATATCAGTTACATGTTTGCCTGTATTTCCTTCTGGTTTATATAAAGCTTCATTTATTTTTTCCACTTTTATTGTTTATTCCCTCATTACAAAAGTAATCCATGTTTGCCATGGAGTTATAAAAGCCTAGGGAAGTATAGAAAACTTCATTTATTTTTACATCTAACTCTTGGAAAATCTGTAACTTATTATGGTGGAAAGGTTGAGGGAAGGATTTGACTTGAGGATCTTCCATGTAACTAGTTGTTCTAATACCATCTGTGGAACAATCTGTTTTTCTCTCCTATTGTACCCAAAATTGTTTAGTATATGAGAGTCTTTTCAAAATCTGTACTAAGTGCCCATTTGTTTTAATTCATGTGGTTATATAATCCTCCTTAATAATTCAAGTCACTTTCTTGTTATTTTTCCTTTTCAGAAATGTCTTAGCTATTCTTGTCTGTTTCCTCTTCTAAATACAGCTGAGAATTATTCATCAAGTTAAACCATCTCAGATCTATTGATTGGAATGGCCTTAGAAGGAGTATGGCTTCCTCCTGATGGGCAGGTGAGCTGATGGAGCCAGTGTCAGATGTGGGGCCACTGTAGAAGGCTGGGTCCTCTGGTCTGACTGCCTCATGGAGCCTGGCAGGATGGGTGGGCCAGGGATAGGTGCCGGCTCTCAGCCTTGAGGTGGGGTCTGGCCACCTGGCAGAGAGGAAGCACACAGAAGAGATGGCAGAGATGGCTGGGAGAGCCAGTGTCACCCCTGGATATGGAGGCTGATGCAGGGGGACTCCTGCAACTCCTGCTTGGTCAGCTGGGTGAATGGTGCTTCTCAGGCTGAGCTTCCGGGGTTCTGTGGCCTGAGAGCAGCCTTATTTATGCAGGTGGCCAGGTGTTGTTATTACTCTCGTTACACAGGAGGACCGAGGCTTACTTAGTTGAGTGACTTGCCCTGGCTGCAGCCGCCTGGGGTTCCACCCTGCTGTGTCAGCCGATGCCAGGCGGGCAGCCCTCCCATGCTGGTGCCTATGGCCTGGCCCCCAACTGTCACTCTGCACCAGGACTCCTCCTAAACAGGGGTTGGAAAGGTCTAGGGCAAGCCCATGCGTGCCTTTTCAGGCCTCCACTGGTGACCCAGTTAGCTCAGTGATATCGGTTGAATTATGTCCCCCCAGAAACACAGGGACAGGAGTTCCTCTGAATGTGACCTTATTTGGAAATAGGGCCTTTTGCAGATGTAATGAGTTAAATGAAGTCAGACTGGAGTGAAGCAGGTCCTTAATCCAACCTAACAAGACTGTGTGGCCACCATTGTGTGCACACCGTGTGCGCAGGGAGAGGCAGAGAGGAGCAGCGCAGCTGCTGGCCAAGGACGCCAAGGATGGCAGCCGCCTCCGCAGGCCGGGAAGGGGAAGGAGCAATCCTAGCCAGGGGCTCCGAGGGAGCAGGCCCTGCCAGCCTTGACTTCAACTCCCAGCCTCCAGGACTGAGAGAGAATGAATTCCTATTGTTTAACCCGCACCATTGTGGTATTTTTTAAGAGCCACAGGAAACAATACATTCAAGAAAGGATTAGCGGGCGCACCTGTAAAACGGCGTGGAATTCACTCTTCAGCCACTCTGGCAGGCCTTCCTGCTTTCATAGGAGTGAGGACGTGGCTTCCACGGGCCTGTGGTGATCCTGTGTGTTGGGAGAGAGGGAAGGGAATCCCGGGAGCCTCTGCTGGGAGCCAGGCCCCTTCCTGATCCTTAACAGGCTTGCTCTTCTGAGCTTCATAATTCTGCCCAAAGATTGTGATTATGCCCATTTCATAGGCGAGGCAACTGAGGCCCACAGATGTGAAATGCCTTGTCAAGAGACTGCAGGCTTTTCCTCCTTTCTGGCCACCCCAAGCTGAGCCAGGTATGCCCCCACCCGCCTGGCATCACTGCAGATCCTGTTCCTAGGGGCATGTTTTTAGCTGACAGCACGAAGCCAGGGGGCCTAGGTTATCTGCATTACTGCAGCACCATAAAGAAAGTGGCCATTTGTTCACTTTTTTATCTGAGTTGCTTTTCATAGGCTTTTAAATTTAGAAATGTTTGAGTGAAGTACTATATCAGCTTTTTCATTTCATGTTAGCAATTCTCAAACATTGCCTGGCTTTGTTAGCCTGGTCCCTGAGGTAGGATTTAGGGTGGGTGGGCAATGTATCTTTAAAAGTGGTCCCTTTGGCCAGGTGTAGTGGCTCAGGAGGCCAAGGTGGGGGGGATCACCTGAGGTCAGGAGTTCAAGGCCAGCCTGACCAACATGGAGAAACCCTAGCCTCTACTGCAAATACAAAATTAGCTGAGCATGGTGGTGCATGCCTGTAATCCCAGCTACTCATGAGGCTGAGACAGGAGAATCACTTGAACCCAGGAGGCAGAGGTTGTAATGAGCTGAGATCGAGATCGTGCCATTGCACTCCAGCCTGGGCAACAAAGAGTGAAACATTGTCTCAAAAAAAAAGGTCCTTTTAACTTCATCTGTGATCACTTTTCAGGGCTGTTGCTTAACTGTCCACATGCTGTGTTTGTGTGTAATTGTTACTGTGCTCCACCATATGAAGAGAGACAGAGGGTTTGCAAAGACAAAAATAAATACATCTCTTTTTGTTTGAGTGTGATATTTAAACTCTTTCTATAAAATGTTTTTATCTTATAAGCTTTGGCCATAATATCTATATCCCTGGTCCTAGACCAAAGCTCCTAGAAAACTAGGAGCTACTTTTTTCTTTTATGTTAATATCTCTGGTCTGGCACAGGCATGGCATAGAGGAGGTTTTGAGAGTCAGTATGGAATCATGGTGAGAAGTGAAACAAACTGCCTGGGTTTGAATCCCCCCTCTGCTACCACTACTGAAAAAGTGTGTGACTGTGAGTGAGTCATTTCACCTCTCTGTGAAATGGGGAGAAGATCAACCTCATCTTTGCCTTCATCTTCATCGTGGAGAGCTGGTTGACTGAATGAACAAATGAACTGAATCCACAGAAGTCTATGTGGGCCAGTTTTAATAACTCTCCTAGCTCTCTGCTTTGGGAGTCTGTGAAAGTTGAAACTTGTAAAGTAAGGGGTAGATTCCTTGGTCAGCTGAAGTGTGGGTGCTTTGGGATGAATCCTGCAGTTGTCAGAATTGAGCAAAATTCCAAATCCACATGGCCAGTCTCCTCCCAGCATTTACAACAGCACCACAGGCAGGGGAATGACCCAGAAGGTGAGTGGCTCAGTGAGACAAGAAGAAGGGGCACTCCATCATGCTCGGTTTTTTTAATAGCTGAAAGAATGTAATACCGTAGGTCATCTCTTCACAGGGCTAGAATGTTAAAGTGTGTAGGGTGCACGGTGTATGCTGGTGTCCAGATGTCCCGTTCTCTTCCCCACTGAACACCAGAGCTTTGCTTTCATGCCGTGTCCCTGCAGAGGTAATGTGCATCTATAAGCATATTTGTATATGTGTGTCTCTTGTTCCCATTTTTTACAACACACAACATACAGCACTTACTGTTCTGCACCTTGTTTCTTTCACTTAACAACATGCCACGGAGATCTTTTCCCTGTGAGTCTCTGAAGAGCTTCCTGGTTCATGTTTCTTGCTGTGTAGGATTCCTTGGCATAGATGTGCCCTTGTTTCTTTAGCCGGACCTCTACTCATGGGCATTTCACTTGTGTCCGCTCCTTTGCCATTACAGACAGTATCATGGAATAAATGTATGTATCCATCATTTCCTATACATATAAGTACACATATCTGATCAGGTCCTAGTGGAAATCATGGGTCAATTAGCAGTGCTGATTTTGATGGACATTGACAAATTGCCTATTAGCAAGGTTCTGCTTTAAACTCCGGGTGCACCACCTCCCATCTCCATGTATTAACAGGTATTGGATCTGGGCCATTCTTTTGGGTAAAAAATAATATCTTGGAGAGGTTTTAATTTGCAGTGCGCTTATTATGAGTGTGGTTGAACCTCTTCCCCTTTTCTGTAAATTGTTTGATCACAGCTTTTGTTTCTGTTGTTGGTTTTTAAAGCAATTTGTAGGAGCTCCTTGTGTATTACAGAAATAAGCGCATCTGTTATAAATGAATTGAGTATATTTCTTCCCAGTGTGTCATTAGTCTTTTGATTTTGCTTATGGTAGTTTCTAGAGGTACACGTGTTCTTAATTTTTATCTAGTCCATTTTATCAGTCTTTTCTCTTGTGGTTCCTGGATTAGAAAGATTCTCACCACTGCAAGCTTACAAAAAGTGTTTTCTCCTGGTTTCTCTTAGATCATTTTATGGTCTCAGGTTTACCTTTAAACTTTGATCTACTTGGAATTTGCCCTGTGTGAAGTATGAGATATGAATCCAGTTTTATTGTTTCAGGTGGCTTCCCAGTTGTTTCAACTGAATATTGAGTATTCCATATATTTTCCCTATTAGTTTGAGGTATCACTTTCTCCTAAATTAAATCCTTGTATACAGTTTTGTCTACTTTGGAACATTTTATTTTGTTCCATTGATCTGCCTATTCATGTGTCAATGCCACCTTTTTAGTTACCCAGACTTTGTACTATCATAATATCTGACAGGACTAATCCTGCCTTGCTACTTATTTTTCTTTTTGGAATTTTCCTGGCTACTTTTGCATTTTTAGCTTTTCACATGAACTTTAGAATAAACTTGCCCACAGACTTATTTGGTATTTTTTGTGTGAATTATGTTAAATTGATAGATTAGCATAAGAAAAATTATTATTTCTATGATGTTTCCTACCCAAGAACATGAACGTGAAATGCATCTCCACTGGTTCAGGTCTTCTTTTTCATCCCTTAGATGATTGAAACTTTTCTTTCATGTAGGTATTATAAATCTTAAATTTTTTTCTAGGTATCTTGTATTTTAGAGTAAAATAGGTTAGACTATAAAAGAAATAGGATATTTTCTTTCTTTAGATCTAATTATTGGTTACTGTCTTTACATAGGAAAACTATTGGTTTCTGTAATAATTTTTTTTTTTTTGAGATGAAGTCTGGTTCTGTCACCCAGGCTGGAGTGCAGTGACTCGATGTCGCTCACTGCAACATCCGCCTCCTGGGTTCAAGCGACTCTCCTGCCTCAGACTCCCAAGTAACTGAAGTTACAGGTGCCTGCCACACGCCCAGCTAATTTTTATATTTTTAGTAGAGACAGGGTTTCCCCATGTTAGCCAGGTTGATCTTGAACTCCTGACCTCAAGTGATCCGCCCACCTCAGCTTCCCAAAGTGCTGGGATTACAGGCATGAGCCCACCATGCCCAGCCTGTATTAATTTTTTAATGTGACCATATTACTAAATTTTTTCATTGCTTCTTACTCCCTTAGGATTTCTAGAGATCAGAGTGTTTGAGGGTAAAATTCAAATAGTAAAGGAATATGGTGATAATTGTACTGATTAAGAAAATTGCAAGTTAAATGATCTTATGTTTCTCTTATAGGGGATTTTGTCTTGAAAGTACCAGTTTTGTTTTGCTTGTTTTTTGTTTGTTTGTTTGAGATGGAGTCTTCCTCTGTTGCCCAGGCTAAAGTGCAATGGTGTAATCTCAGCTCACTGCATTCTCCACCTCCTGGGTTCAAGCAGTTCTCTCGCCTCAGCCTCCCTAGTAGCTGAGATTACAGGCGCTCGCCACTGTGCCCGGCTAATTCTTATATTTTTAGTAGAGACAGGGTTTCACCATCTTGGCTAGGCTGGTCTCAAACTCCTGACCTCATTATCCACCCGGCCTCCCAAAGTGCTGGGATTACAGAGGTGAGCCGCCACGCCTGGCCCCAGTGCTTTAAATCGATTGAAACTTTAAATCTGTTGAAGAGTTATTTACATTTTCAGTTTTCCCTCTTTTCCACTTTTTTAATAAAAAGCTTGCTTTGAAAACAAAGTCCATTTTAATAGAATTTGATAGTTGAGTTCTGAAAGGATTTAGTTTTAATAACACACAGACCTATAATTCTTTATTCTATTTGTACTGAGAATTAACCTTGACTTAAGTAGTATTTTCTCAGAAATAATTTAGAGATAGAAAGGAAGAGTCCCTAACCTGGGGCAAGTACCCAGCACAGGATAAGGGGAGGAGCCCTGAACTGGGTGTTCCCATCTTGGCTGTGTCTACAGTTCATGGTAATGTTGCCCACTTCCTTGGGCCTCAGTTTCTCCATCCGTAAAACAGGACAAATGGTCCCTACCTCTCAGGCTGTTGTGAGGAATTAAGTGAGATAATGCATGGAGGGAGCACCTAGTCTACTGCATAACAGAAGTTTGATAGTCAGTAAAGCTGGCTATTATTATTATAAATATGTCTGTTGATTTCAGCCACCCATGGTGTGTTAGGATTCAGGTTGGGCTGCTGTGATAGAGACCCCCAGATGGTGAAGCAAGATAGATCTATGTTTTCCTCTTGTGTAACAGCACAGGCACTGGTGTAGCGGCTCAGAGGCTGTGGACGCCCAGCTTACTACTGTGCTGCAGCTCCCTCTTTCTCAACATGTGGTGTCCTCTCTTGGCTCCCGCTGGCTGCTCCAGCTCCTACTCCTGTGTCTCACTCGGCCCGCAAGAAGCAAGAAAGGAAAGGGCGGGGTGGCGTGCACCTTCTCTAAGGAGTGAGCCCGAGAAGGAAGCTGCTCCCATCCCTTTCTCTAACTGCAAGGGAATCTGGGACCAGGAGGGCTTATGCCATCCTAAAATTTTTCTTACCATAGAAAAAGAGGGCCAGGCACAGTGGCTCATGCCTGTAATCCCAGCATTTTGGGAGACTGAGGCATGCAGGTCACAAGGTCAAGAGATTGAGACCATCCTGGCCAATTTGGCAAAACCTCGTCTCTACAAAAAATATGAAAATTAGCTGGGCGTGGTGGCAGGTGCCTGTAATCCCAGCTACTTGGGAGGCTGAGGCAGAAGCCTCCTGCTTGAACCCAGGAGCCGGAGGTTGCGGTGAGCTGAGATCACGCCACTGCACTCCAACCTGGGTGGCAGAGTGAGACTCCGTCTCAAAAAAAAAAGAAAAAGGGCAAAATGATCGCTGGGACAATTAGCAGTGGGAGCCCTGCTTAGTACCTGGAAATGACCCTTCTCACCTACACCAGGTGGCCACATACCCAGGGCTGCTTGCTTGATGGGAGGCCTCAGGGTCTGGCATTATGTTTTATTTCATGGTAGGGCCACGAGGGTGTATAATTCCCATATCTAAATCAGCCTTGTTCACTCTCAGGGGCTGGCTTTGGAATGTTGCTATTTCATAGTAAGCGGGTCCTACGGTGACAACGTGTCACCTGGAATCTGACGTCTGAACTTGCTGAGGTGAGGCAGTCATTGCTAATGGAGGTCAAGTCTTGATCTTCTGTGCCAGGTGTACAGTCAGCGGATGGCTACTAGACCGACGTGGGTGAGAGGAGCATTTGGACACGACCCGTTAAGCCCAGTCCCTGTCACTTACTAACCGGTGCTGGATGTGACTGAGCTCCCATGCCTTGTCTCTGGAGCTCTGCAAAAGGGCGCTTTATGTGTAATTTTCTCAGAAACATATGAGACCAGACAACAAAAGCTCTGCTGTCTCTCAGGCCACTTCTCTAATTAGGAAAAATAGTAAGTAAAAGGTGGGGGGGGGTGGGGGAGGCGCGGCATCTTTCAAGGTTGAAAGCTGTGTTGAGGCCAGGACAGTTCTGCCTTTAATTATCCTGTCTGAGGTGACTTTAATGAGTATTATTTTTAATGCTTTCATTCAGGGGGCTGGGGGGAATGCTTTTTGCATCCAACCATATAAAACAGCTTTATTCATGAGGGTTGAAAGACAGCGTCTTGCTGTCGAGTTTGTAGTGGCTTTGAGCCAGAAACCTCTTATCAGAGTCGTGGCCAGAAGGCGAATGGCCAGTTACTATCAGGGAATCACAGGGTTCAGGCTGGCCAGGGTCCCCACTTCCCATGACCATCTCCTAATGGCAGGCATGTGAGAAAACAGGGCCAGACACGGCAGGCAGGGTCAGCCTCCCAGTTCCACAGATAGCGTCTCGGTCCTCTCGGGCTGCCATAACAAAATTAGCTTAGACTGGGTAATTTATACACAACAGAAATTTCTTACAGTTCTGGCCTGTAATCCCAGCTACCTGGGAAGCTGAGGTGAGAGGATGCTTGAACCTGAGAGTTGGAGGCTGCAGTGAGCTCTGATTATACTGCTGCACTCCAGCTTGGGTGACAGGGAGACCCCATCTCTAAAATATATATATAAATAATGGATTAATTATTTTAAAAAGAAATGACCCTAACTGACAAAAAGAATGGTTTCTTTAAAAACAACACACACAAAGTTTTATCTCTTAACAGTTCTGGAGGCTGGGAAGTTCAAGATCAAGCTGCCGACAGATTTGGTGTCGCTGAGGGCTGTTCCTCATGGGTGTGCCTTCTGTGTGTCCTTGCATGGCAGAAGGGGAAAAGAACAGGCTGCTCCCTCAGGCCTCCTTTATGAGAGCACTGCTTGGGTTTGAATGTGTTCCCCAAACTTTGTGTGTGGGAAACTTGATCCCCAGAGCAGCAGCGTTAGGAGGTGGAGCCTAGTAGGACGCATTTTGGTCTTGGCGGCACTGCCCTTATGAATGCAATTATCACTGGAGTGGGTTCATTATAAAAGGATGAGTTTGGCCCCTTCTTACTCTCTCTCTCTCACCTTATAATGCCTTCCACCAGTTTATGACGCTGCTAGCCCCTCGATCTTGGAATTCCCAGCCTCCAGAACTATGAGCCAAATAAATTTCTGTTCCTTATAAATGACCCAGTCTCTGGTAATCTGTTATGGCAGAAAAAAATGGACTAAGACTAGCACTAAACCCATTCATGAAGGGAGAGCCCTCATGACCTAATCTAAATTCCCCCACCTCTTAATACTGTTGCACTGGGGCTAGGAAACAATATGAATTTTGGGGGAGTACCAACATTCAAACCCTGGAAGGTGGGTTTTTCTTGACATGCCATGAAATCTCTGTCCATGCTCCAAGTTAAGGCATCATTATCAGCTCATTGCCCCAACCAGAAACTGGAGTCAGCCCCTTTAACTCTGCCACCCCCGACATTCCAAAGGTCTGTGCCAGCCCAGGCAGTACTCTACAAGCCTCACTTCACACCCTTCACATTCTCCTCCTTCCAACATATTCTCCACCTTGCCATCAATTTACCTTTTCTTCTTTTTCTCTTCCATATATAGTCACGTGTAGCTTAACAACTGGGATGCATTCTGAGTAATGCATCTTTAGGCAGTTTTGCCATTGTGTGGACATCAGAGAGTGTACTCACAAGCCTAGATGTTAGAACCTACTGCATACCTAGTCTGTGTGGCATAGCCTGTTGCTCCTAGGCCACAACCTTTACAGTGTGTTACTGTACTGAACACTGCAGGCAATGGTAACAGTGGTTAGTAGGTGTATATCTAAACACACCTAAACACTAAACATAGAAAAAGTGCAGCAAAAATATGGTATTATAATCTTAAGGACCACTATCACATATGCATCACTGACCCAAATGTTATACGGCATGTGACTGTATAACTTTTTAAAAGTTACACAAAGTGCTGGGATTACAGGGCACCGTGGCTCATGCCTGTAATCCCAGTACTTTGGGAGGCCAAGGTGGGCAGATCACTTGAGGTCGGGAGTTCAAGACTAGCCTGGCCAACATGGTGAAACCCTATCTCTACTAAAAATACAAAAATTAGCCAGGTACAGTGTGCACACCTGTAATCCCAGCTACTCGGGAGCCTGAGGCAGGAGAATCGCGTGAATCCATGAGGTGGAGGTTGCAGTGAGCCGAGATCACACCAGTGCACTCCAGCCTGGGTGACAGAGCAAGACTCTGTCTCAAAAACGAAAAAAGGAATAAAGGTAATAAAGTTGCATTTGGAAAACAGAAATAAGGAAGATATGATCATGTATAATTCTATGTCCTAATAGCCATCGTTAATTTTTATGTTTCCTTTTGGTATTTCTTAATCATGAGCATAGTTATTCTCATAATTAGAATTTATAAACAATCATTTTTCTCTTGGCTTTCTCTGAACCTGTTAAGCCTTTTCCTGAAACTTCTCTTGAGTTATTCAGTACATGTGTACTATGTAACCACTCTTCTGTTGTCCCCTGGGTAGCTTCTAATTTTTCACCTTTACAAGAAATATTGCAATGAACATTTTCATGTGCATAACTGTTTCAGTATTTTGAACTATATTTCTTTGGGATAGATTCACGAATTCATAGAAAATGAAGTTTTGTTGCAAACTTGGTGATCAGATGTTTCTGCCATTTAATAATCCTGTCAAGAATGTTTAAAAATGTCAGGCTTCATAGTATCTATGACAGCAGTGGTGATCATTATTTTTCTAATATTTTTTCCTGTTTTGAAAATGTATATAGAAAAAAATGTTTTTCTCCTAATGAAAAAAGTAATACAAACTTGTTGTATAAAATTTAGAGAAGCCAAAAGAAAATTAAAATCAATAATATAATCTTGCTTTTATTGCATGGTAAATACTGATAATATTATGGTATATATCCTATCTGAAGTTTTAAAAATATGCATATATAATTTTTTTCTTTTATTCTTTATCTCCTTTTTCTATTTCTTCTGTTAAATAGAATAAAATTATTTTTCATGTAGTTTTATGCTTGAGTCAACATCTTTTTAGGATATTAAACATTTTCCACAAAATTCCCCATTTGTGCAAATTTAGATTATTTTCAATTTTTGCTATTTTAATTAATACCGTATGACCATGTTCATAACTAAATCTTTGCACATTTTAGGACTCTTCTATTTAAGAATGCCCCCTGTGCTGGGTGTTATAAGTTTAAAAAGATATATATTTGGAAATTTTTAGATTAAAAAAACTATCTTGTTTAATTTGACTTAATGTAATTAAAGAGGTTGAAGACATTTTTATATGCTACTAGACAGTTATAGTTCTTTTGCTAATTATTTGTATAACTTTTTTTCTCTTTTACATCAGACAGCCCCTTCCAGGTGATAAGGAAAAGATTTTTACACATAAAAGATATTAATCTGTTGTCTTGAATATATATTGCAAAATGTTTTTCAATTTCTCAGTTGCCTTTCAATTTTACTTATTATTTTTTTTAATTCTAAACATGTTTCTTCATGGCACCTGTTTTTGGTGTCATATCCTGGAAAGATTTTTTACCCACCTAATAGCACAAATATTTTCTTCCAGTGCTTCTGAAGTTTAATTTTCTATAGTTAAACTCTTTGTACTTCCTATTTTCAATGTATGTTCTAATATACTTTTCCTCTCCAAATAGGTAGCAAGTAGTTCAAAGTGATGTCATAGAAGTGACTGGTTGCCTACTTTAGATGTCAACTCTTTCAAATTCGTATATAAATTTAGTACAATTTCCATCAGAATTTTAATGGGACACTTTGAGAATTTGACTACATAATTCTAAATTTCATTTAGGAGAATAAACATATAGAAATGGCCAAGAAAATTTCAGAAGGGAAAAGTTCAAAGGAGAGAGACATTAGCACATCTGATATTAAAATATATTATAAAGCTATAGTCATGATAGTGAAAACAGATATTACCAGAATAGGAACAAGCAAATCAGTGAAACAAGAAAATGTCTGAAACAGACTCAAGTATAAAAATTTTTATTATAGCATGCCATGATAGTGAAATATTTCAAATCACTGGGAAAAGGAAGGGTTATTAAGTGAATAATTTTGACTGATTAATGTCATAAGTTATATTAACACATTTTATAATAATAGAGCCATCCTTGAAGTCCTAGAATAAATACTCCTTGGGTCACGCGGTGTGATAAAGCTGGCTCTGAGACTGGGGTGGTGGCTCATGCCTGTCATTCCAACACTTTGGAGGCAAAAGCAGGAGGATGGCTTGAGCCAGGAGGTCGAGGATGCAGTGAGCTATGATCACACCACTGCACTCCAGCCTGGGCAGCAGAGCCAGGCTCTGTCTCTGAAAAAAAGGGGGAAAAAAAGCCTGGAAAAAAAAAGCAAGGAATGCTTTGGCTGCAAGAAACAGAAAACCTGACTTACAATGCTTTAAACAAATAGAGGTTTATTTTTTTCACATGACCAGAATTCTGGAGGTAGGTTGATGTTGGAGTCAACTCAATTGCTTGACACCATGACCGGGGTCCCAGGCTCTTTCTGTCCTTCTGCCCCACTGTCCTTGGCATGTTGGCCTTTGGTCTTCCACTTGTGTTTCCCCAGCCCCAAGATGGTGCCTCCATCTCCTGGCACAACGTTCTTTTTACAAGGAAAGAAGAAGGGGTAGGGGTAAAGGGCTTGTTCTGGAGAACTTGGTCCTTTTATCCAGGAAGGCAGCCCTCCCCAGCAGACTTCCTCTAGGTCTTATTAGCCTGAGCGAGTCACCAGCCCACCAAGGAGAAGGAACCAACCATGATTCAAACCTGGGAGTGGGAGCGGGGTGGGGGCCTAAACTTTCGTGAAATCGAGGCATCTCCACATCCTCCCTGACCACAGTGAGTTCTGTTCTGTTGGTGAGGAGGGTGGGAAGGAGGCGTGGCTATTGGGGAGACTTTGGCCCAGCTCCGCCATGCATGAACACAGGGCTCAGCTTTTTCAGAATTTGCCCATGTGTCCAATCACCTGCCTATTTACTAATAATAGTTCTCAGTCCAGATGTGAGAGATGAAGAGCTTTCTGGTTACACTATGCCCATGAAACCCACCTCACTGTTGAGAAACAAAATGCAGCCAGTGTGTAATGATCTGTCCTTCGGGGCCCATAGCATCTGCAGAACTTACCACTTTCTGGCCTTGGGAGTTTTGTGCCCAACGGGTTTGTGCATTCTGCAGTTTCCCTAGTCATCTCTTAGCTTTTTGTTTGTTTTTCTTGAGAGCCACATATGAATCAAAGAATGAAGGTAAATGACTCTACGCGGAGTTCCTCTTTTCCCTGAAATCCAATAGGTAAACACTTGCTGCCCCCAGATCCTTGTCCTGGGACTGGAACGTAGTAAGTTGCATCTGGTAGTAAAGCTCCTTGGATAAGGCATAAGAAAGGCTAATGTTGGGGACATATCTGTCTGGAACCCTCTTCTGGCCACCTGAAGCCTCTGGTCTGCCATTCTCTTTATCACATAATTTCAGGGACTGTTCCATTTTCCTCTTCTCCATGGAACTAATCAGTTTTTGATTATAAATTATTAGTGTGATTACTTGATGGTACTTGATGGACAGTGCCAAGAGAGCAGACGCTATCTGTGCCTCCCCCTCCTGCAAAGGTAGAACTTACTGGGAGTTAATGAAACTCAGGCTTCAGGACCCTCCCCTGCAGGGGCCCTGAAAGGGCTAGGAGTCTAGAATGTTCTAATGGGGCAGGATGCAATGGGGGGCACATTTTTATACAAGGTCAATTGCCCAAAAGACCTCAGAGTAAAGGAACCCGAATGTTCAGGACACTCATGTGTTGTGATTTCTCTTCTCATTCTAAATAAATATTCACTTTTGTATCTAAAAAAAAAAAAAGAAAGGCTCATGTTATGCTGGGAGCCAGCAAGAGGGGGCTCTTTACAAGCGGTGTGTGCATAGAGGCATAGTTATCTGTTTGATGCTGTGAGCATTCAAGGGCCGCCTGCTGCATACCATCACCATGCTGAAATTGCTAATGGCTAGGAGAAGAGTTGGAGGCCCCTGTCACAACAGAGAAGACTGGATGTAAACTTAGGAAGAAATAAGACTAAGCCTTCTAACTTGTCTAGTCCCACATTTTCTCCACTGTAAAGCAGGTATAATAATATTTACCTCCTAGTGCTATTGTGAAGATGAAATAAAATGATGTGAAATTGCCATGAGTAGTGCCTGGCGTGTAGCGGGCATCCATAGCGTGTGAAGCGAACTGAGCTAACTGACTCAGGTCCATGCCCTCATGGGGAGGCAATACATATTTAAACAGCTTTATACACCACAAAAGGTAGTAGATGCCGTGCTTACAACTCTTGGGCCATGCAAGGCTGGTTCAGCATTCTAAAGTCAGTCAATGGAATCCACCACATCAACAACTAAATAAGGAAACCACATGATCATTAGATGCAGAAACAGCATTTGATGAAATTCAGCATTCATTCATGATAAAAGCTCTCGGCAAACTGTGCATGGAAGGGGACTACCTTCACCTGAAATCAGTTTCAAAAGTTATGGTTCCATTTATATGACATACACTGATGCATCCGTGGTCTCCAGGGGTTTAGGGATGGGGATGATATGACTGATAAAGAACATCTGCAAAAATCTTACAACTACCGTCATACTTAACATGATCCTTTCAATATTCACTTTCCATCTATAATTTGCCCTCTACAACTGGGGAAAAAATTCCTATGGAATACTGTACTGGAAGTCCTAGCAAGTGCGGTGAAACAAGAAAGAAGAAGGCCTTGGAACTAATTAGTGAGTTTAGCAAGGTCACAGGATACAAGGTCAGCAGAAAAAAATCATTTCTATACAATGAGTAATGGGTTACTGAGATTTAATAAACAGTCTTGTTTATAGTACTCTCCCCTAAATGAGATATTTGAGCTTAAATATAGCAAAATATTTGCTGGATCTATATGCTGCAAACTGTAAAATGTTGCTGAAAGAAATTTTTAAAATCTAAACAAATGGAGAGACATACCTGGTTCATAGATTGGAAGAGTCAATATAGTTAAGATGTCAGTTCTCCCCAAATTGATCTATAAATTAAACACAATCCCAGTCAAAATTTACCAGGATTCTTTATAGATGTCAACAAGCTTATTCCAAAATTTTTATGGAAGGCAAAGGAACCAGGATAGCAAAAACAATTTTTTGAAAAAGAAGAACAGGCCAGGCGTGGTGGCTCACACCTGTAATCCCAGCACTTTGGGAGGCTGAGATGGGCGGATCACCTGAGATGGGGAGTTCAAGACCAGCCTGGCCAACATGGAGAAACCCCATCTCTACTAAAAATACAAAATTAGCTGGGCGTGGTGGCACACGCCTGTAATCCCAGCTACTCAGGAGGCTGAGGCAGGAGAATCACTTGAACCCGGGAGGCGGATATTGCAATAAGCCGAGATTACACTATTGCATTCCAGCCTGGGCCATAAGAACAAAACCCTGACTCACACACACATACAAATAAAAAGAACAAAGTCTGGAGGTCTCATAGTATACACACTAATCAAGACAACACATTATTTTCAAAACCATAGTCATATAGGTTCAGAGAACAGAATAGAGAGCCCAGAGATAGACCCACAATAATAAAGTCAACTGATTTTTGACAAGGGACAAAGGTAATTGAATGGAGAAAGGATAGTGGTTTCAACAAATGGTGCTGGAACGATCAGATATTTGTATACAAAAAAAAACCTTTAACCTAAAAAGCCTCAAAACATATTCGAATATTAAAATGGATCAGAGATTATAAAAGACAAATGTAAAATTGTAAAACTCTTAGAGAAACTCATAGGAAAAATTCCTTATGGTTTTGACTGAGGCAAAGATTTCTTAGATATGACAGCCAAAAACATGATCCATTAAAGAAAAAATGGGTAAGTTGGAAAGTGAGGAGTTGGGCTGTAACTGGGAGAAAATATTCGCAAATCACATATCCAACAAGGACTTATATTCAGACTATATAAAGAACTCTCAAAATTCAATAACAAGAAAACCAAAATTTTTTTAAAGAGCCAGAACCACTTTAAGAAGTTGTATGGATGGTGAATAATGAAAAGATGCTCAACGTCATTAGTCATTAGAAAAATGAAAATTAGCACTGGGTACAGTAGCTCTCATGATGGTCATCCCAGCACTGTGGGAGGCTGAGGCAGGCGGATCACCTGAGCCCGGGAGTTTGAGACCAGTCTGGGCAATATAGTGAGACCCCACCTCTAAAAAACAAAAAATTAAAACCACAATGAGATATTACTACACAACTATTGGAACAGCTTTAAAAACAATGCCAACAGTGCCAAATATGAGTAAGGATGCGAAGCAACTGGAATGCTCATGCATCACTGGTGAGAAGGCAAAATGGCACAAGCCACCCTGGAAGCAATTTGTGAGTTTCTTAGAGAAGTAAGCACACTCTTAGCAAATGACCCAATGGTCCTTTTCCTGGGCATTTATCCCAGTGAAATGAAAACCTAGGTTCACGCAAAAACCTATACATGAATGTTCATAGTAGCATTCTTCAAAATCAAAAACTGGAAAAATACCGTGTGTCCCTCAATGAATGGATAAATCACATTTGAGCATCTGTCATATGGAATGATACTCAGCAGTGAAAAGGAATGAATTATTAGCGCATGCAATAACTTGGACAAATCTGAAATGTATCATGTTAAGGGAAAGAAACTCACGAGGTTACATACTATATGATGCCAGTTATACAACATGAAGAAGAACACAAAACTGTAGTGATGGAGAGCAGATGAGTGGCCACTGGGGATTAGGGATAAGGAGATGATCGGACTGCAAAGGGATTGCATGAGGGAATGGGGGTATGGGGGTGGGAATTGGCCTTTATCCTGTAAGTGGTGTCAGTTCCAAGAATCTATGCATGTTTTAAACTCATAGAACTAGACTGGGCGTGGTGACTCACACCTGTAATTCCAGCACTTTGGGAGGCCAAGGCGGGCGGATCACTTGAGGTCAAGAGTTTGAGACCAGGCTGGCCAACATGGTGAAACCCTGTCTTTACAAAAAATACAAACGAAATTAGCCGAGCATGGTGGCGCATGCCTGTAATCCCAGCTACATGGGAGGCTGAGGCACAAGAATCGCTTGAACCCGGGAGGCAGAGGTTTTTCGCAGTGAGCCAAGATCACACCACTGCACTCCAGCCTGGGCAACAGAGCAAGACTCCATCTCAAAAACAAACAAACACACAAAAACAACAAAAAACTCATACAACTGGACACTCCCAAAATAAGAAGATTTTTATTCTTCTTAAGTTTTGAAAACTCTCACCAGAATCTGAACAAAGGGGATGCAAGTGGCCCCAAGACATTTGGCCTCTGTGTGTCTGGTCTTGAATCACCTTCCAAAGTAGTACTTTGGATCTGGTTAGCAAGCACACTCAAGGCCTCAAGTCTCAACTCACTGAGAAAGTAGGGTTCGTTTGCTGCTCTGAACCAAAATGGCACATGGTAAGTGTTTTCACATGGGCACTGCTTCTGCGACTTTAATGGGTTTCAGGGAAATGCTGTGGGTGGGTGGGGTGAGGATGTGCAAGCACTTCCTCCCACTGAGGACTGCAGGCCACATAGCCCAAATGAAGGCAGTGGGACAACGAGACCCCACTGGGACCACACAGATGCACAAGCTGCTTCAAATCTTTCAGGGCCCTTACATTCCCAGCAACTAAAAGGAAACAGAGAGGCCGCCTGGGGTGCTGGAAACCGCCAGCCTGGATACAGCCGAAGGTTCAGTAAGGCTGTGGGAGGCCACTCTTTGGTGGGTCATTCTCCCCTGCTTGTGAAATAGGGATGTGGGAGGGGGCAGAATAGACCACGGGTTCTCAAGCTGGGCTCTGGAGAGTTCTAAGGGTGTCAGAGGCCCTTCCACAGCAGGGGTGGCAGTGAGGGCACAGCAGGTCGGGCCTCAGCACCTGCATTCCTTCCAGCCAGAGCTGTTCCACCCCGATTCTTCTCTAGCCTGGCCTCTTCGTGATGCCTTCTATTTACAGAGCAGCTTCTGCTGCTTTAAAATGAGATTTAATCACCAGGAAACCGGGCGATCTGTGAGGCCACTTTGGAGCCCTGGGTTTCCCTGAGTCAGCAGGAAGCACACTGGTGCTCCCCAAGTGGCGGACTGGGACCCCAGCTGTCGGGGAGGGAGACGCTCGGGCCTATCACATTAGATTCATGAAGCCTGCACTCTGGGAAATTGCTTTTGACATGCTTAGGGGTAAAATGTTTCTCAAAAGAAGCTCCACATAATTTAAATGATGACATTTTTTAAATCATGTGGAGAGGAGGGTGATCTCTAAAAAACGTTTCCATCTCAATTTGCAAACCTGTTTGGACAAACCAGTCAAAGGCAATTTTCTTCATGGAATTACCAGGAAACAGAACCTTGTATAAAACTTTTGCGCATCAGACATGCCTCTCTCTCTTTCTTGACCACCCACCCATCCCAGCTTTCCTAAGATAAAGAGAGAGACTGAGTTCAGACTCTTTTTTTTCATCATCTGGGGACCTCAGCCAAGGGAAAGAGGAGAAAGCCGGGGCCAGGCGTGGGGGACGAACCGGCTGCAGGGCTCAGCATGCATGATTTCTCAGTTGGCCCTCCCCAAGGGCCAGACCAGTGGGTGGGGGCTCAGGTTGAAAGTCAAAAGCCTTAGCCAAACAGATGAGGATTTGGGACAGGGAAACTGAGGCACGAGCTGATGGACCTTCTGCCCAGTCATGCTCAGGCTATGAGCACACAGTCTCTTCCACAAAACCCCAGTCCTCCTGTAATTGATGACTCGGGGCCCCTTTCAGACTTTCCACAGGCTTCCTTCCTTGCTGGCATCAGGTTGGGGCTGGTGGGCTTCTGAGATCTGGGCAAATGGTGCAGAATGCTGAACCCAAAGACCAGCAAACAAGGTTTATGGTAGAGCCGAATGCTGATTCTGCCCACCCCACGTCATCAGTTAGGTGTTCCTTGATTATTTTGTTTGTTTCAAAAGCATGTTTGTGTCTGTCTTTCTCCAAACATCAGGGTGAAATAGGAGGTTCCATATCCCCCAATTTAGAACCATTAAGGCAGCCCTTTGAAACTCCAGTCCCGCACCCCCTATGTCTGTCTTTATGATTTGAGGTTAGGGGCAGCTTCCTAAGCAAGACCTTGTGCCCCTGTACCCAGAGGGCCTTGAATTTGATTTCTGGTTCTGTAGTGGCCATCTTAAAATTATTAGCAGTTTGTGAACTGGATCCCACATTTTCATTTTGCACTGGACCCCACAAGTTATGCAGCCTGTCCCATCTGGAGTTTTCGATTTGAATTATTATTTTATTAGTATTTTTAGGCTATATATCTTAACTCTTAAAAATGCATGTGTATATTTAGTTTTATAAATGAGATTTGTAGCAATCATCGAACTTATTGCAGGGCTTTGCTGCCAGGCTGTGAGTGTGGTCTGTCAGCCAACAAACAACTTTTTAAAGAACTCTTGCATGTTGTGGGAAACGGAAAAAAGACATAAAGGGACTTGTAATTGACATGCCTGCAAAGCTGTTCTCACTGAGTAAATGTCTTACTGGGTCCCAAGCCCCATGCTGACCACAGGATACAGAGAGAAACACAGCATAGCCCCTGCCCACAAGGAGTGGCTTGTCTTGTTGAAATCTTTTTCATAACTTTTTAAATCTCAAGCCACCCAAAGGAATATGCAACCCAGAATCGAGTAGACATACAGATAATATGCACATAGAAAGATGAAACATTTGGCTGGGCGTGGTGGCTCACGCCTGTAATCCCTAACTTTGGGAGGCCGGGGCAGGTGAATCACCTGAGGTCAGGAGTTTGAGACCAGCCTGGCCAACATGGTGAAGCCCTGTCTCTACTAAAAACACAAAAAATTAGCGAGGCACGGTGTCAGGCACCTGTAGTCCTAGCTACTCAGGAAGCTGAGGCAAGAGAATCTCTTGAACTGGAAGGTGGAGGTTGCGGTGAACCGAGATTGCGCCATTGCACTCCAGCCTGGGCAACAAGAGCAAAACTCCATCTCAGAAAAAAATAAAAAGACGAAACAGTTATCTCATGGACTAATGTGCTTACTATATACACTGCATTCTCTTTTCTATTCTATTATATTTCATTTTTAAAAATACTGGTTATAGCACAGTTGATTTCACAACCCATTAGTGTGAGTTTTAAAAGCACTGCTCTAATGAGAGATGGATGTATAAGCAAACACTGATGTTTTGCTAAGCATTATCATCGTGGTGGCCCAGACTTCCAGAGGAAGCGGCATTTGCCCAGAGTGTTGAAGGATGAGATGGAGCTTGCGGTGGAGAAGCTGGCAGTGATCATGAGGTGAATTCCAGAGAGGGGGCCATGAGCTTGGAGAGAGTTCCATGAGGCTTGGGGCCTGGGGAGATGGTCCCGGAAAGGCAGATCTGCAGGTAGCGGAGCACACTGGGTGCCCAGCAAGATGCCGTGCACTCTCCTGTGTGAGCCATGGGAAGTGTTTTCTTTTTTTAACAGCTTTTTTGAAATAGACCAGAAAATTCACCCATTGTAAGTGTACAGGGCTGTGATTTTTAGTAAGTGTATGGAGTTGTACAACTACCATCCAGTTTTAGAACATCTCCATCTCCCCAAAAAGCTCCCTTGTGCTCATTTCCGTCAATCCCCATTCCTTCCCCCAGCACCAGGCAACCACTGATCTGTTTTCCGTCTCTGCAGATTTGTCGTTTCTAGAAACTGTGTACACATGGACTCCTACAGTCCAGTCTTTTGTGTCTGGCTTCTCTCAGCGTCTCATTTCTGGGGCTCATCCGTGTTGTAGCATGTAGTGGTGTTCCTTCGATTGGCTACACTACAGTTGATCCATTTGCCAGATGATGGACACTTGGATTGTTTCCAGTTTGGGGCTATTTTGAAGAAGCCTTCTACTAGTATTTGCATATGAGTTTTGAATGGACATATGTTTTCATTTCTCCTGGGGAGACCCTAGGAGTGGAGTTGCTACATTGTGTGGTAAACGTGTGTTTAACTCTTTAAGAAACTGCCAAACTGACTTCTGAAGCAGCTGCACCCTTGCCTGTCCACCCAGCAGCTTATCTCATGTCTTCACATCTGCTGGAGGATTTGAGCAGAGGAGAGATGTGATGAGATTTGCTCTTCAGACGATTACTCCAGCTGCCGGGTGAGGGTCACTGAGAGGGAAAGGAAGAGGCAGGAGGGAGAAGTCTGGGTCCCAGGCTAAAGCTTTGGCCCTGGGTGGACAGAGACAAGGGTTTGGAGTCCAGGGATGTCTTCAATGAGGTCTGGTGTGGAGGGAGCAGGAGCCATAGAGACTTTGGCAACTGGCTCAGCCTCAATCAGCAAATCGCCAAAAGAGATAAGCCGGAGGTGACTTGGGAGCAAGACTTACATCTAGACTTCAGTGATGGTGCCGGGGCCTCTGGCCCTCACCTGTCCTGTCCTAAGCCCCATCATGCATGGCTGGATCGGTAGTCACCTCCCTTAGGAAGGTACCTGCATCCTTTAAGGGGAGTGGTTCCCAGCCCTGTCTGCTCTTTTGAATCACCTGGAAAACTTTAAAATCAGCTGGCTGGGTCCTGATGTAATCGATCTGAGCACAGCCTGGGCATAGAGAGGTTAAAGCTCCCAGGTAATTCGAATGCGCAGAGTACTGAGTGAAGCTCTCAGCCTCAGGTGCACACTGGGAACTCCAGGGGAGTTTTACAAACTACTGAAGTGCTGAGTCTCACCCAGAGCTTTTGGGGCAGTTGGGAAATGGGGAGGCCTGTGCACTAGGAGTTGTAAAATTTCCCCAGGTGATTATAATGGGCATCACATTTGGGGGCCACTGCTGGAAAGCAACTTGTTTGGACCTAAGAGTTAGTTCAGAGCAGATACTTCTAATGCTAGCATTTCCTAAAAGAGTGTTCATGATTCTCTTGCTCTTTCAGAAGTAAATCTAGAAATCTTTTTTTTTCCTTTCCAATGTACAGATTGTTTTTTGAAGCATTTTATAGTACATGTTGTTAAAAAATAAAACCAGATTTCACTGCACATGTTCTATAAACCCATCTGGTTTACATAAAATATTTACAAATACAGATACAGAGGAATTTCAAGATATTTATGGGTAAGGAAGCGGCATATTCGTTGTGTTGCCTGCTATGTGGTCTCCATAGCATATGGGACATAAATGCGGGTCAGATACAGGGGTGAACCCGCATTCCTATAGGTAAAGTGGTTTATTTCATCAGGACCCCAGATCTGGCTGGAAAACTCACTTATGGTTACCTTCCTTGCCCAAGATATTTTCAGATAGTAAATTAAATAAACAACATGAAGGCTTCTACCTACCTTTTTCCCCCTCCAGGTGTTCGGCATTTGTGTATTCCTGCCCATAAAACCCGAATATCTTTTAACTCTTATAGCAGTAACTTGAGGAGGGGCCAGAGCTGTGCTCTCAGCTTAATTTTGTAAAATTGGACTGTGTTGCCGAGTGCCCCGGCGTCTTAAGTTCTCTAGGTACTGTCTGCATTCTTCACACTTAATCCCTTAATTCTCTTGGACCACAGCAGAGGGTCTGAGGTTGGGGACAGGTGTCACAGAGGAGCTGTGCCCCTGCACGTCTTTGGCCCCAGGTCCTCCTCCAGGGAATTAAGATGCATTAGCTGAGATTTTTTTGAGGCCTAAGCAGGAGCCCTGCCTAAACTTCAAGTTTGCGGCCTCACTGTGGCCGTCAGGGGCCTCTGAGCCCAGACTAGGCACTTAGACCAGGCATGAGCAGCTCAGCTCAGCTGAGGCTGAACCCATATCCCATCTCCCCCCAGGCCCCTTGCTGGTTAGGGCCCTGGGTCCAGTCCCCCAAGCACCCTCTGGGACTGGGTTGGCTTCTTGACTCCCGCATCTTGGCTGATGAACATTGGGAAGGAGCTGGCCCTGGGGCTGATGGAGACACAGGGCTGGCCACAGAGGGGCTGGGTGAGCAGCAAGGGTGTAGGGGAGTATGGGGCCATGGCTGTGGGATCCAGGTGGGACAGTGGGTTCCCTCGGGGCCGGAGCACTGAGAACTCAGTGGGACCAGAGCCATATGCTCAGAGGCTGGACTGACCTCTGGGCAGGTCACATGCCATGGTGGACAGATAGCAGCTGGGGCCCAGCTCATATGGCCCCCTGCCCTCCTCCCCACCATGCATCCACCTATCTACTGGGAACTATGGAGTGTGAGGCTCATGCTGGGCCTGGGGATGCCATAGAAGTGGACCAGATCCTGGTGATCTCCTGCTCCCTGGGCTCAGCTTAGTTCTGCCCCTGCGACCTCTGCTGGCACTGTGTTTCATCCGAGGTAGGTCCTAAAGAGCCAGAGGTTGAGGAAATTACTGGGGAAATCTCTGGGGAAATGACTTTGGGGTCACAGTGAAATTTCCATGACAGCTAATAAAGTAAGCTTTCTGTTTCTGGAACCAGATCCTGGAGCCCAGGACCCCTGTGGGCTGTGTATTGTATGTTTTTCTCCTCTTTTAATCACCACATGAGGTGAAGGAGGGCAATAGGAGTGTGGCTCACTGCCAGCTGAATGACCTGCTGGCCAAGACTTACTCCCACCAGGAATTAGATGAAAGAGCAAGATTATACTCCACTGAGGTGGAGGGCAGGGTACTGAGAATATATGACTTGGAGATCGACAGTCCCAGGTTCAAGTTCTTGGTCTACACAGCCTTGTCATCTTAGGGAGGGGGGTCACCAGGAAACACGGACAGAGAGATGAGGCTCTGAATGCTTTCTGTCAACTGTGCAGGCCAGGTCTACCCGGCTCCACCCTCTACCACCGTGCAGCTTTAACTGAGAGGTACAATGCCCCTGACCCTCTGTCTCTTCTTTTGCAAAATGAGGGTAACACCTCTCAGACTTTTTACCAGGATTAGATGGACTGAAGCCTGCCAGGGGCTTGGCACTGTATCTTCACATGGTAAGTACCCAATACATGTTAGCTGTGAGCTCTGTGGACTGGGCAGTTAGTGGGGAATGAACAGAGTTCATCTTTGAGTTCCCACCCTCTTTGTTCAGTAAGGAGGGCTTAGCTGGTCACCGTTGCTGCACAGGGATGCCACAGGGAAGCAGCGCCTCACCCAGCATTCCGGTGCTCTTGTTCTGAGTCAGCCCTGAGGCATCCTTGACAGTGGCGCATTAGGGAAAAGCACACGGTGTTTCCAGGTGGTTTGGACTATAGGCGGTGTTCTGTGACTTCTCCCTTTGAAACTCACCCCACGCCATCCTCTGCACCTGCTCCTCCTGCCCACCCCTCCCAGCCACCCTGACCCCACCTCCCAATGCAGCCTTGCAGAGTCCTGAGGTTCTTGCCCTCTCCCCACACCCACCACAACCCCTGACTTAGATGCCAGCCACCTGGGATGGGGGCAGCCTCCTCTCTGGTCTTCCTGTCCCTGTCTCTCTTTCTTCCCACACTGCCAACAGTACTAAACACCAGATACCTGGGTCTGGGACTTAGCATCCCCTCCTAGGATTGCTTTCAGGGCTCTGGGCTACCTCACCCCCAACTCATGCAGGAGGGTCCTTGCTACTCCCCCATTTCACTCATGCCAACTTCCCCCTCCCCTCCCACTCAGCGTGGTGAGGCCAGGCGCTTTCTTTGTGCCTCAGTTAAAATGTCAGCAGCTCCATGAAGTCGGCCTCCAACGCCAAGGCGGAATTAAGCATGCTTGCTGTGCGTGCCCACGATGCCCAGCACATTGTGGCACTGTTTGTAATGACCGCTGTGTGGCTGCCTCCCTGTTGTTCTGTAAACTCATCCCAGGCAAGAGTCAAACAGTCCTAAAATGATGGCAGTCAGCATTTTCCGTGCTATGTGGCAAGGATCACGTTAGACGATTCTGTGGGTGATCTGACTCAGTCCTCTGTGGCAGGTCCAGGAAGTTGAGGGGGATGGGGGTGCCCTCTCCAGGGCGACCTCCAAAACATACTATCTAAGGTAAACAGGGCCCTGCACACACACAAAGATGGCTTCAAAAGCAGCTTCCCCTCTCCCCACCCTGAAACCAGATCACCTCCTTCCCCTGCGCTTTTCCTAATCAGAAATTCTGCAGTTGCCTGGGAAGCCCACGAGATGCATCCTGTAGTTATCTAGTTTTACAGGTGAAGAAACTGAGTCTGAGAGAGCTCAGTAACTTGCCTGAAGTCAGGTGGCAGAGCTGGGATGGAACCCCACCACAGCGGCTGCCATGAGCCGTGCGCGCTGTGCACCCCAGGGCCAGGCAGCCTTTCTGTGCCCAGGTCAGGGCTCCGTACCCAACTCAGGTTTGCCAAGTGGAGGGTTGAAGCTGGGACTCCTGAATCACCCCACTTACAGTTGAAGATCACTTGGGGCTCCAGTGGAGACACCCTGGTCCCTGGGCTCCATGTTTGCAAATGTCAGAGCCAACCTGGGCCAGGAGGTCCCATTCAGCTGGGAGTGAGCCACACTGCTGTTCCCTTCCTGCACCTCATCCGGAGATTAAAAGAGAAGAAAAAAATACAATACACAGCCCACAGGGGTCCTGGACTCCGAGATCTGGTTCCAGAAACAGAAAGGTTACTTTATTAGCTGTCACAGAAATTTCACTGTGACCCCAAAGTAATTTCCCCAGAGAGAGGCAAATCTCTAGGAGCCAGGAATAGACGAAAAGATTACTGCTCACCCTGCTGGGCACACAGCGCCTGCATCCGGTGCTGGTTGGAAATTTAGCGAGCAGTTCTGGACGGGTGCCGACCCCTCCCTTGCAGCAGAGGCCCCTGGGAAACACAGGCTTGGCCGGCGGCAGGGTTGGAGCTGGGCCGCCCTGCAAGGACCCTGAGACGGAGGGTTCAGAAGCAGATGCCTGCCTTCCTGAAGCGGGTAGAGGCTTTGAAACCAGCCCTGAGCTAGAATCCCACCTCCATTAAGCTCCAGCTCTGGGGCCCTAAGAAAATGATACCCCACAGCCCTCCACCACCCCAGGCCTCAGTTTCCTCGGCGGTCAAGTGGAGATGTTGGGGAGGCACCGGCCTCTAGAGGGGCACAGGTACAGTCAGATTGTTCCCTCCCTCAGCAGGACCAGGGCCAGAATCCCCCGCTCTGTCCAGATTGCTCACCTGAGGTGCAAGACCAGGCACCCGGCTGGGGTCCCAGGGAGAGCTCCAGTGGAAGGCCCCAGGGAATTGCCGCCAGAGGGGACACTTTCTCCAGGCTGGAGCTCAGCTGCTCCTCCTCTCCTTTGACCTCCATCCAACCTCACCATTTTACAGATGAGGAATGAGGTTCAGACATGTGAGAGGCCCTGCCTGTTACACAGCCACCCTATGTCCAAGTCCTGGTCCAGGCATTTTGCCCAAGGCCACCATGCTGCAGGGGCGCTGTCCTGCTGGGACCACATGTGGTCACTGCATCTGTCCTGGAGAAGAGAGCCTCAGGGTCAGTGAGTACGTGACCAGGAGGTACCCAAGGAGGCTGCAGAGCCCAGCAAGAAAGCCCAGTCTGCTGCCGACCCAAAGTGTGACCTGGGACATCAGTGTGTGACCTGGGCACCCCACTTCACTTCTCTAAGCCTTGATTTCCCTATCTAAGAATGGAGAAGATGGCAGTCCCTCCTTCCTGAGGCGTTGGGAGGGTGTGTAGGTGTGCGCGCTGCCATAACAAAGTACCAGTTGTAGTGACATCAACAACAGACATTTATTTTTTCAGTCCTGGAGGCTGAAGCTCCGAGATTAAGGTGTGGGCAGGCCTGGTTTCTCCTGAGGCCTCTCTCCTTGGCTTGCAGGTGGCCACCTGTCCCTGTGTCCTCACATGTCCTCATGTGGCCACCCCTCTGTGTGTGTCTGTGTCCTCCTCTTCTTGTAAGGACACTGGTCTTGCTGGATTTTTAACTTAATCAACGACCTCATTTTTAACCTGATCAACTTTTGAAAGGTTTCATCTCCAAAAACAGTAATCTCCTAAGGTTCTGGGGGTTAAGACTTCAACTATGAATTTGAGGGGGCATAATTCAGCCATAACAGAGGGTTAAATGAAGGAGAGTGTGATAAAAATAAGTATTTGATCTTTATTCCTGGTTCTGACACAGAGCTCCTAACATCCTTGGAATATCCAGAGTGGTAAGATGGATCACAAGGTCAGGAGATCGAGACCATCCTGGCCATGGTGAAACTCCATCTCTACTAAAATACAAAAAATTAGCTGGGCGTGGTGGTGGGTGCCTGTAATCTCAACTACTCAGGAGACTGAGGCAGGGGAATTGCTTGAACCCAGGAGACAGAGGTTGCGGTGAGCTGAGATCGTGCTGCTGTACTCCAGCCTGGCAACAGAGCAGGACTCTGACTCAAAAAAAAAAAAAAACCCTAAGCAGTGAGGTTCTGAGAGCTTCCATGTGTTAGGAGGGTGGCAACTCCACCCTAACTCCACGGGGACAGAAGCTTCTGCCTCGGGACCTCTCTAGACCCTGCCCTGTGGACCCCTTCATCTGGCTGTTCATTTGTATTCTTTCTAATAAACTGGCAATATATAAGTAGGATGTGTTCCTGAGTTCTGTGAAACACTCTAGCAAATCACCGAGCCTGAGGAGGCGGTCGTGGGAGCCCCTGATTTATTGGCAGTTGGTCGGAAGTGCAGGTGGCCCAGGGCTAATAGCTGGGGTCTGTGGTGGGAGCAGTCTTGGGGGACCGGGCCTTAAACCTACTGAGTCTGCACCAACTTCCAGTAGTGTCAGGATTGAGCTGAACTGTGAGACTTCTGGTTGGTGTTGAAAAAGGAGATGCATTTGGTGTCAGGAGGAAAATAAAACAATCAGAGTGAGAAACCCAGTGAACGCCAGCTGTGAAAGTCTCGGCAGTCCAGGGCTACCAGTTGTAAAGGGTGTGGTTGCTGGAGTTGGTTGGTGGGTGAAGGGAGCTCTGGGGAGTCCTAGTGACCACTGCAAGCAGGGTAAAGACCAAACAGGTCAGCAGAACAGCTGAAAGGGAGCCTGCACCCAGGACCTCAGGGCAGAGCAACCGATGGCACTTAGCCCACGCAGGCGCTCAGCACGGCTGTCCCAGGGCTGGCCCCTTGCCGGCCCCAGGACGTTGGCTCCGGGGTTCTTTGCCTTCTACTTCCTTTGGCTTCAGCCCAGCATCCTCTTCCTCCTTCGTGTCTTGAGTCTCATCAGTTGGAGGATGACCGAGGCCTCCCTCAGTGAGGATCTGAAGCTCAGCTCTAGGTGTCTCTGCCTCTTTCCCGCTCTGCTGCACGTGGCAGGCCCTGAGCCCTGTGGCTTCTGGGCCTTCTGACTTCCTGCTGGGATTGCAGGAGGCAGGTGAGAGCGTGGGACAAAGAGAAACAGGCACTCCTGCCACGTTGCCTGCCAGGGTCCCCATGACTTCCTGCCACGGAACGCTCCAGCTGAGGGGTGGTAGTCGCTTCCTGCTGATGCAAACCTGTGGGTCATTTAAAATGTCCTCTGTTTGGCTTTTCAATCCCTCCAACACCTGTGTAATGAGCCTCCTGCATTAAATTCCCTCAGTTGTAATTCCTTGGAGTGCTTTCTCTTTCCTTAGTTGGACCTTGTCCACATGAATAAATGTGAGGACTTTTTCCTAAAGCCTTTGAAATAAAAGGAAAGGGTTCTGTAAGTTGCCTTGAAGAATGCTGCAATGATTCATTGCAGCCAGAGTCCTAAAATATTCAAGGGCCATACCAGTTTTTATTCCAAGGCCTCAAAAGCAGGTTGCAAAGGCCCCTTCTTTTTCAGCAGGACTTTTAACTTCTTAGATTTCTCATCAGAACTGGTAAATCATTCTCATGGATTTCTGTTCTTTGCCTATAGAAAGTCTGAGTCAGAGATTTTTCCTCATCTCATGTTTAGTCTACCTAGCCAAAGTAACTGCAGACAACTTTGATAGGACTCTTCTCCAAGTGAGATATTTCATGGCTGACAATGTGTGACAATTGAAGAAGGTGGCTGTATCAGTTTCTTGTGGATGCTGTAACAAATTATCACAAACTTGGTGGCTTAACACACATCTATTCTGTTAATGTTCCTGAGGACAGAAGTTTGAAAATACATCTTTTCTAAGACTGAAATCAAGAGGGTGGCAGGATGGGTTCCTTCTGATGGCTCCAGGGGAGAATCCATTCTTTGCCTCTTCAGTCCTGGCAGCTGCCAGTGTTCCTTGGCTTGTGGTTGCATCACTCCAGTTTCTGCTCCATGATCACATCACGTACTTCTCTTCTGTATCTGATCTTCCACTTTGACATTCGTGATTACATTTGGGACCAAACCAGATAATCTA
>PVKP010002276.1:0-50314 GCA_004027715.1 Plecturocebus donacophilus
TGTTGTCAGGCTGCAGTGCAATGGTATGATCTTGGCTCACTGCAACCTCCACCTCCTGCGTTCAAGTGATTCTCTTGCCTCAGCCTCCTGAGTAACTGGGACTACAGGCATGTGCCACCCTACCCAGCTAATTTTTGTATTATTAGTAGAGACGGGGTTTGGCCATGTTGGCCAGGATGGTCTCGATTTCTTGACCTCATGATCCACCTGCTTTAGCCTCCCAAAGTGTTGGGATTACAGGCGTGAACCACCAGGCCCGGCCTCTTCCCCTTTTCTCAGTGGTAGTTGAGTGCCTACTATGTGCCAGATACTGTGTCGGAGTGGGGCAGTCAACAGCAGACAGAATGGTTGGGTTCTGTTCTTTCATGGTGTTTGCAGTCTTTGGGAGCATGTAAATGCAAAACCAATAATTGCACAAATAATTACGTATATCTAATCACAGGAAGTGCTGTGGAGAGAAGCGGAGAGTACCATGAGCGTATGAAAAAATGTAGCTCTAACACAGCAAGGGAGGTTTGGGGAGCTTGCTTGAGATATCAGTAGAATGAGCAGGAGTTTGTCATGCCATGGTGGAGGGAAGGAACAGAAGCGGTGGGGAAGGTGTTCCTGGAGGAAACCTTGCTATGAGAGGCTCACGTGGGACAAAGGTTGGCACTTCTGATGAAATAAAAGACAAGTACATTAATTAGGGTAGGTTAAGCTACAAATGTCAGAAACCCCAAATAACATTGGCTTAAATAAGAAAAAAGTTTACATGTGTTTCCTATTTTTAAAAAAAGCAGTTCAGAGCTTATCTGGTGGCACCATGTTCATCAAATGTCCAGGCAGCTTCTCAGTGGCTTTGCCCTCCTCGGCATGCTGCTTCTGTCTCATGGCCCCAAAGGCTTGCTCTAGTGCTACCCGTCACATCCACCTTCCAGCCAGAAGGCAGCAGGAAATGACAGAAGAACTGATCTCCTTCCCTTCATGCAGGAAGCTGCCAGCTGCTAGCAGGATTGGGAAACGTAGCTTTTGTTCTGGGTGGCTGTGTGACCAGCTGGCACTTGGAGAAAGGAGAACAATGGCTATAGGCAGACAATGAGTGCTTCTGCACCTCACCAGAATGGCCAACACACAGGGAGCAGGTGCCCAGGGAATGAGAGATAGGCCATGGTAGGAAGCAGGGCCAGATCTTGGAGGGCTTTGTAAGTCATGGAGGTTTTGGGGCTTCATCTGGACAGCAGAGATAGAGTGATGAGTCTTTTAAAGCAGAGAGAAGCAGGATCAGACTTGGGTTTTTCTGAAGATCAGTTTGGGTGCTCTGTAGAAGATACTTTGGTGGAGATAAGAATTACGAGTCTTGCAGTAGTCAGGTCAAGAGAGATGATGATGCCTGTGGAGATGGAGAGGAGGGGACAGAGTTGAGTGGTCAGGGAGAGAATCCACTGGGTGACGAAGGGGAAGGGGTGATGTTGGGGCAACCCCCACCACCCTGGTGGGTGCCAGGTGTATATAGGTGGAGGTGGGTGCATTTACTGAGGGAGAGAATGAAGAAGGAACAGCAGGCACAGGAAGTAAAGATCCTGAGTTCTGCATGTTGAGATTGGGTATCCATGAGACAGAAGTAGATGATGAAGGAGCTGTTGAATATTCAGGCCTGGAGCTTAGAAAAAGAAGTCCCGGTTGGGTGCAGTGGCTCATGCCTGTAATCCCAGCACTTCAGGAGGCCAAGGCAGGTGGATCACATGAGGCTAGGAATTTAAGACCAGCCTGGCCAATATGATGAAACTCAGTCTCTCCTAGAAATACAAAAATTAGCTGAGCATGGTGGTTGGTGCCAGTAATCCCAGTTACTCAGGAAGCTGAGGCATGAGAATCACTTGAACCTGGGGAGCAGAGGTTGCAATGAGCCGAGATCGTGCCACTGCACTCCCACCTGGGTGACAGAGAAGACTGTCCCCCCCCAAAAAAAAAGAAAGAAAGAAAGAAGGAAAGAAAAGAAAAAGAAGTAACCTGGAGTTGTTTCTGTAAAGAGATGGGAATTAAACTCATGGATGTGTTTGAGAAAATCTATGGAGAAAGAGTAGAGCACTCCAAGAAGGCCTGGCAGGCATTTTACCTGGAAGGCGGGAATGGAACAGCTGGTGGCAGAAGAGCATCTCTCCAAGATATTCAAAGGAAAACTTCATACAATCACACTGCCTCTTCCCTTTGTTGGCCAAAGAGGCTTTCTTTTTCCCCAAAGGAAATCTTCTCCCCTTACCCCTCCGCTGTGTCTGTTCTCTGAGGAGAGGATGGGTCTACACCATATTTAGAGTTTAACCTACATCCTTTAGCCTGGTCGTTTCCACAGAGACTTTTCGTTCCCTCTTTTAAGTCTTAATTTTTTTCACTTGTATATTCTGTACCCTTTGCAAACTTATCTAGTTATTTTTTTCAGGATAAAATCCTAGCAGGAAGTTTCTGGGTCAAAGGGTATGTACCTTTTGTGGGGCCTTGGATACCATTGAAAAATCATACCAGTTTGCTCTCCCAAGCAGCAGTGTGATGCTGGTGTACTTTTTGAGGAAGGTTTCTTAAGGCATTTCTGACCTTAATTTTTTATAAGCATTGCCCCCCTCTCCCAACTTTTCTTTAATGAAGAATTTCAACATACAGAGATGTTGAAACCATTGTACAGAGAACATCTAGATTCCACAATTAGCATTTTGCAATAGTTGCTTTATCAAATATCTCTCCGTCTGTCAATCCATCTTATTTTTTTGGATGTATTTCAAAGTAAGTTACAAAACGGTAGATCTCACCCCTAAATCTATGACATTTTGATTCTCACAGAAAGTGCTGGCTGGCTGCGGTGGCTCATGCCTGTAATCCCAGCACTTTGGGAAGCCAAGGTGGGCAGGTCATGAGGTCAGGAGATTGAGACCATCCTGGCTAACATCGTGAAACTCCATCTCTACTAAAAATACAAAAAAGTAGCTGGGCGTGGTGGCGTGCACCTGTCATCCCAGCCTCTCGGAAGGCTGAGGTAGGAGAATCGATTGAACCGGGGAGGTGGTGGTTGTAGTGAGCCAAGATCGTGCCATTGCGCTCCAGCCTGGGTGACAGAGTGAGACTCCCATCTTAAAAAAAAAAAAAGTATTGCACAGTAGCCCAGGCATTGGGCTGGATGTTCACTGCAGAGTGGTTGGTCACCCCTTCCCTCTCCTCACCTGGTGGATTCTCTCTCTGGCCACTCAACCCTGTCCCCTTCTCTCCATCTCCATGGGCACCATCTTCTCTCTTGCCCTGATGACTGCAACGCCCAACACTGCAGGACCTGCCTCCTGAGAGAGAGCCCCAGTGAGGGCCAAGTCTAAAGCTTTGGGTGACTGGGGCAACTTTGAAACAGTTACTTAAGCACAACGAGCTTACTTTCCTTTGTTTAAAATGAGGCTAGTGCCGCTTCCTTGCGATGTGTCGGAAGTATGTGCAGCACTTAGCGTTCCATAGTGGGCACTTAATAAATGGAGCAGCCTCTCTCTGTCTCTCTCTCTCTATTTTTTGAGACAGAGTTTTGCTCTTATTGCCCAGGCTGGAGTGCTATGGTGCGATCTTGGGTCACTGCAGCCTCCACCTCCCAGGTTCAAATGATTCTCCTGTCTCAGCCTCCCGAGTAGCTGGCATTACTACTATAGCTGGCACGCCACCATGCCCAGCTAAATTTTGTATTTTTAGTAGAGATGGGGTTTCACCATCTTGACCAGCCTGCTCTTGAACTCCTGACCTCAGGTGATCTGCCTGCCTCGGCCTCCCAAAGTGCTGGGATTACAGGCATGAGCCACCACACTTGACCAAAGATACCATTTCTTATATGCCCTTGGGGATGGTGGTAGATAATTCCTGGTTTTTTTTTTTTTTTTGGTCTTTTTTGTTGTAAGGACAGTTTAATTATACGTTGTAGCTTTTTTTCTTTTTCAATCTTGGAGGGAAAAAAATTCTATGAGGAACTTCAAAAACCAACTACTACTGTAATATCAGTTGGTCACGAACACTCTATTGAGTGTATTTAAACACTGAACCAAGTGTGTCTCTGTATTTTTATTTTTTATTTTTATTTTCTGAGACGGGGTCTCACTCTATCACCCATGCTGATGGAGTGCAGTAGTGTGTCACGACTCACTGCAGCCTCAACTTCCCTGGGCTTAGGTGATTCTCCCAGCTTAGCCTCCCGAGTAGCTAGGAGTAGAGGTGTGCACTACCGCAACTGCTAATACATGTATATATATATATATGTAATTATTTTTTCCCATCGTATTGCCCAGATTGGTTTTGAACTCTTGGGTTCAAGTGATCCACCTGCCTCGGCCTTCCAAAGTGCTGGTATTACAGGCATGAGCCATTGCACCTGGCCTCTAGTGGGTCTCTGTAAAGAGTCGCTATCCCGGCACTTGATCAGGGTGTCCTTTCTCTTTTCTTTGACCTTGGACTGACTCATATAACCCATGGCTGGAACTCTAGCCCTTAAAGAGAGTGTTTGCCCTGTTCTGGACTCCGACAAAACAGAGAACATAGACTGTAAGGCAAGAAGTGTGTGTCCTCAGTACTGAAGACTTCCCAGCACTGGTTCCCTCCCTCTTAGCGTAGTACTCCATCATTTGATTTGTTTCCACTGAGGTTTTGCCCCTGCCCCAGTGTGGAGGTGAGCAGTGTGGTGATTTAAGGAAGATCTTAATGGGTGATGGTGGCCTCATGTGGAGGAGGGCAGATCAAACAGATTGCAGGCCTTTTTGCAGATGTGTTTTTAGCCTGTTTAGAGCTTTGCACACATACAAGAATGGAAGTGAAAGGCAATTTATTTGTGCTTAATTTGTGATAATTGTAAATTCATGGTAGCAGGCTCTGCAACCTGTTCAGAAGGGCTTCCCAGTGTGGGTAGCTGTAGCCAGTGTGTGTCCCCAGAATTGAGTAGGAGTGGGAGAACTTCTTGGAGCTCTGGGTGTGAAATGTACCAGACATCCCACTGCGGCTGGGAGAGCAGGAGGCCAGGCGGGCATGACGAGGCCAGCAGGGGCGGTGCCTGCCCATATGATTTCCCTGCACCCGCCAGGGGCTCCAGGGAATGTCCAGCCAGTACCTCCTGTTGTTGCTGTCGGGACATCTTCCTTCACCACCTTATACTTTCTCAGAAAGCAGCTGGCCACAGTCCAGCCATACAGAGTGGGAGTGATTGAGAAGGCACATACTTCATTTCAGACCAGATAGCTATTATCAGCCTAGATAATTTCAGTGAGTCCTGAAATAGACTTGGCCCACCAGGCAGGGTGTCTGCTTCTGGTTGTAGATTGGCTGGTTCTGAACTATGTTTGCAAACCTGGAGAGTTACCTTTATTATTTAGAAGTCAGGAAGAACAAACTGCAGCACATTCAGGCCTTTTACCTGGGTTCCATCTGGAGGGTTGTGGTGTAGCAGGCCTGGGTGATTGAATGGAGATGGTAGCACCAAGCCCACAGAAGTGTGTGAGGAGTAAGCGTCCCGTATCCCGTTCCTTCTTCCCCTGGGTGTGTCTCTATCAATCCAGCCAATGTGAAAGGCGGCTGCAGTGATGTCAGGGCTGTAGCAGCCTCTTTCCCATATTCCCTACAGCCAAATCCAAGTCTCTGGAATGGTGCGTTACTAATCTGAGAGAGGACTTTTTTTTAAGCTTAATGATTCATTTCTTCATTTAACAAACATTTTCTGGGCCTCTCATATATGCCAGGCACCTAGTTGAATGCTGAGGATACAAAGATGAGGACCCACAACCCTCAGAGAGGTCGCATTCAACCAACACAGATGAATGTGTATACCTGTGGCTATCATGTCAATGCAGCAGTGGAGACAGGCAGGGAAATTGCAGGAGCGCAGAGAAAGAGAGCCTTCCTCAGCTTGGGATGTTTGTTGTGGAAGTGGAGTGAGAGTGGAAGAGGAATTTGGGTAAAGGAAGCAGGCTTGAATGAGGACATGGAGTTGAGAAACATCCTGGTGTGTCTGGAGACCTTTAAATAAGTGGATATGGAGTGCAAAGGGATGAGAGATAGGAAGGGGCTAGATCAAGAAGGGCCTCCTGTGCTCTGTGATAGAGCTCAGGCTTTATTTGGTAGGGCAGCTCTTCTGAATGGACGGGAACTGGCCACGGAGATGCCGGCAGCAGGCATTTGCTTTGGGAACACCCATATCATTGAGCGCTTCTAGGTGAGGTGGACTGCGCCTGGGTGGAAGGTGGCATGCAGAGTTCGAGCCCTCAGACTCCATTCAGGAAGATTAGTAATTTTCTAGGGTCAGTGAAGAGGTAGAGATGGAGAGGAGTGGATGGATTTAGGATTTAAGGCTTGGTTGATTAGAGAAAGAGGGAATGAAGAAGCTGGAATCAAGTATGACCAGGATTCTACTTTTTCTATTTCAGGCTCTGCTCAGAGCCTACTACTTCTGGGAGGATTTTTCTGATCTCCGGCCCAAATTTCGCTGCATAACTCTGGCCCTGATCACCTCTACATGTTACATCTTGCTCTGTATTGTTCTTAAGTTTGTTTTGCTTTCCCTAATAAAGGGAAGCTCTGAAAAGACACAGGATCTTTTCAGATCTGGAAAGATAAAGGATCCGTATCTTACACTTTTGTTGAGTTCAGTTTTATGTATTTAATATTATATATGTATGGTATTATTGGGACTTTAAGCAATTTATTTTATTTATCTCTGATTTTCTGCCAAGAGGGAAGAAGGAATTAAACACAAATGTTAAATGGAAGGTGTCCTCTACCCAGAGGAATGCTTTCATGACTTGTGAGTCCAAAAGGGAATTACAAAAATCGAATACATATCAAAATTATCCAAAAGAAGTTTAAGAGATTGGGATTTTAGAAGGTAGGCTCGCTTTTTGGCCACTTAGTCTGGAAACAGTTTACCTGGAAAAGCATCTCTGGTGGGTTGGCAGGGTCTTGATCACCCTTGCCCCTTTGAGGTAGAAGGAATCGCCATTTCTGAGTGGTTTGTGTTTGTGATTCCCTCGGCAGGTCCTGAGCCCAGTGCACTGTGTGAACTGTCACCTGTCAGTGCCTCCCATCCTGTCCAGGCCTTGATGGAGAGCTTCACTGTTTTGTCAGGCTGTGCCAGCAGAGGCACGACTGGGCTGCCACAGGAGGTGCACGTCCTGAATCTCCGCACCATGGACCAGGGACCTGGCCAGCTGCAGAGAGAGGTAGGTGCAGGTGTCAGTTCTCAGCCCACTCCCACTGAGTCTGCAGAGAGAATTTTCTGGACAGAAGTCCTATTCTTCTCTTTTAGGATTCAACAAAGAAGCTTATGTATGAACATAAGAGAGCAGGATTTAAAATACCAACTGCTATCTGGATTGGGCAGCTTGAGGATTTCTCTGTCTAGAGATTGGTTGGCTCTCCCACTTTCCTGGCCCTTCATATTGGAAAAAAACGTTCATAAGAATTTCATCTTTTAGGCCAGGCATGGTGGTGGTGCCCACCTGTAATCCCAGCACTTTGAGAGGCCAAGGTGGGAGGATCGCTTGAGCTCAGGAGTTTAAGATCAGCCTGGGCAACATAGCAAGACCTCATCTCTACTAAAAAGAAAAAATAATTAGCAAGGTGTGGTGGCGAGCACCTGTAGTCTTAACTACTTGGGGGCTGAGGCAAGAGGATTGCTTGAGCCTGGGAGATTGAGACCAGAGTGAGCCATGGTCGCCATCGCACTCCAGCCTGGGAGATAGAGCGGGACCCTGTTTTAATAATAATAATAATAATAATAATAATAATAATAATTTCGTCTTTTAAACATGATTGAGAAACCAAATAAGGTACCATTTCTCTGTCATTGTGAAATGTCTTTCCCATTTCCTCCTGTGTCCTGTCTTTCTTCTTTCCTTTGTTGTATGAACTTATTGCTTCTGCAGGATGAGTGATGGGAAATGGGAACACTCTGGAATAAAGATGGCAGTACTTTGTGCTTGCCTGAAAATCTGAGCATAGCTCCTTAGCACTATCTAGGCAGCTTCCCAGAAGGGAGTAAGATTAGCGGAGGTGGTGATGATAAAGATAACACACTCATAGTTACTCGCATTTACTCTGCCCCGTACTGTTCAAAGCACTTGTACACTAACCCCACGAGTCCTACAATTATACTCATTTTACAGGTGACAAAACAGGTGCAGAAAACTTATTTGTGCAAGATCATCAACTTCAGAGAAAAATGGCCCCCTCTCTTCTATGGCTCAAAAATGGCCTAGATTGTGGGTGAATGGTCATCGTTTAGGAGGACAGATTTCCCAGCAAGATAACACAGAGTGGTCTTTCCTTCTGTTTTTAAGTTTCTGTGTGTCAGAAATGTTATCACTCAGGTATTTTCTCTCCAGGGAGAGAGAAACCACAAAAAGTCCTGATCAGAGTGAAGTCTAGGAAAACTAATGCAGAATGGAATTTATTTTTGAGCCTTCTTCTGGTCAGGAGAATTCATTTCCAAAGCCACTTGTGTATGTGTCTCAGTTACCCCATCTTTTTGGGGTAGCAGGAATAGGAGAAGCACGAGATGTTAAGAAGGAAAAGCAAGCTGATTTTAATCTCATGAACGTGTGCAGAGTTGGCTCATTTCAGAGACAGATCATTTAACCTTTCCAGCAACACTGGAAATTATTGTTAATACTCTTGGTGCTTGCCATTGTTGCTGCAACTCCATATTTCAGATCAGATTTCTTTATCCCAGTAACGTGTGTTTAATTCTGAACTTACAGGGGAGAGTTTGTGGTGAGAGGGAGAGAAGGAGAGGAGGAAATGCAGCTCCTATGAAGCGTTGCTGACTCCAGCAATTCTTTAGCAGCGATAATTACTCATTTTATATATGCTTCTCTCAGAGGCACTCAGAGTGAAAAGAAAGTCCAAGCTGTTACAGAAGCAGCAACAGCAGAAAATTCTTGATGTTAAATTGTGCAGTATTGTTGTTGACTCTGAAAACAGATTCAAATAAGACTACTGAAACAGAAGAAAAATACCTCAAGGAGTCACGGCACGGCTCTCCTACACTTGCATTTACTATGTTATCCAAAATGAAATTCATTCTGGGACATGGCAGTACTGAGGATACATAGCATTAGCTGGCATCAGGGACACAGTGTGTGCAGTGAGGAGGAAAAGAAAGAGGGCCTGTAAAGGGTAGTCTCAGACTTGTTTAAAAACCTGAACGTTATTCTCCTTCAATATTTGAATAGTACACGCATGATTTGGGGCCAGTGATTTGAAGATGTTCCTGAGCATAGACAACTGAGGGACCTTTAGGAATTAGATGGTTATAGTTCAGTACTGTTTGAAAACAAGATTTTGGGATAACTGATTTTCAGAGATTCCATCTGGCTCTGCATTGCTCACATATGGCAGACCTCAGAGTAGTTTGCATATACAAAGTGAGCGTAGAGGATGACATCAGAATGAGGGTCAGGACAACGAGAGAATGAAAGAGAAATTATTTATGGATGGTAAGAAGGGTGTGGATAAGTATTAAATATCGCCCACCCTCTTGACATGACTGTGGAGAACATTACCACAGCTGTGCAAACAGTTTTTAAAAATCATTTGAATCACGTGACCCAGCAGTTCCACTCTTAGGCATATACCCGAGAGAAATGAAAACATGTCCATACAAAGACTCGTCTGTTACTGTGGCAGCATTAGTCCAAAAGTGGAAAGACCCAAATGTTCATCTTCTGATGAATGGATAAAATGTGGTATATCCATACAGTGGAATGTTATTGAGCAATAAAAAGGGTGACATACTGATATATGCTACAGCATGGATGAACATTGAAAATCTGCTAAATGACAGAAGACAGACACAAGGACCACATATTATCTGATTCCATGTATGTGAAATGTTCAGAATGCAGAAATTTATAGCGACAAAGTAAATTAGTCATTGCTTAGGGATACAGGGGAAAGAAAGAAATGAGGGTTGACTGCTCATGGTTACAGGCTTTTTTAAAAAAGTGGAGGATGGGGCGGGCACGGTGGCTCACGCCTTTCATCCCAGCACTTTGGGAGGCCAAGGCAGGTGGATCACGAGGTCAGGAGTTTGAGACCAGCCTGGCCAACATGGTGAAATCCGATCTCTACTAAAAATACAAAAATTAGCTGGGTGTGGTGGCAGGCATTTGTAATCCCAACTACTCGGGAGGCTGAGGCAGGAGAATCGTTTCAACCTGGGAGGCGGAGGTTTCAGTGAGCTGAGATCGCGCCATCGTACTCCAGCCTGGGTGATAGGACGAGATTCCATCTCAAAAAAAAAAGGTGGAGGCTGGGCATGGTGGCTCACACCTGTAATCCTAGCACTTTGGGAGGCCGAGGCAGGTGGATCACCTGAGGTCAGGAGTTTGAGACCAGCCTAACCAACATGGCAAAACCCCATCTCTACTAAAAATACAAAATCAGCTGGGTATGTTGGCGGATGCCTATAGTCTCAGCTATTTGGGAGGCTAAGGCAGGAGAATTGCTTGAACCTGGGAGGTGGAGGTGGCAGTGAGCTGAGATCGCGCCACTGTACTCCATCCTGGGTGACAGAGCAAGACTCTGTCTCAAAAAAATTAAAAGAAAAAAAAGCGAGGGAGAGACAAAAATGTTCTACAACTCTGTGAATGTACTAAAAACTGTTGAATTGTAATTTAATTGGGTAAATTTTATGGTATGGGAATTGTACGTCAACAAAACTGTTTTAAAAAACCATTTAACCTGCTGATATGCTAATGAGTCTATAAAGTTTACCTTGGCTCAATTGACTTTTACCAATTGCTTCCTCTTTCAGCTTAAACTCACCTAATGCTTTTTGTTATTTTCAAATAATAGATATGCCATGATATGGTCTATGCTAAAAATAACACCTTATCTGTTTTGAGGGTAATAATAGGAGGGCCAGAGGCCGCCTTTGTTTAGTCTCTACCAATTTTTTTTTTTTTTTTTGCGATGGAGTCTCACTCTATTGCCCAGGCTGGAGTGCAGTGGCGCCATCTCGGCTCACTACAACCTCTGCCTCCTGGGTTCAGGTGATTCTCCTGCCTCAGCCTCCTGAGTAGCTGGGACTATAGGTGCATGCCACCATGCCCAGCTGATTTTTGTGTTTTTAGTAGAGACGAAGTTTCACCATGTTGGCCAGGAGGGTCTCGATCTCTTGACCTTGTGATCCGCCCTCGTTGGCCTCCCAAAGTGCTGGGATTACAAGCGTGAGCCACTGCGTCTGGCCTTTTTTTTTTTTTTTCCTTGAGACAGAGTCTCGCTCTGTCACCCAGGCTGGAGTGCAGTTGCATGATCTTGGCTTACTTCGACCTGTGCCTCCTGGGTTCAAGCAATTCTCATGCCTCAGCCACCTGAGTGGCTGGGATTACAGGCGTGTCCCACTGTGCCCGGCTAATTTTTTATATTTTTAGTAGAGATGGAGTTTCATCATGTTGGCCAGGCTGGTCTCAAACTCCTGGCCTCAAGTGATCCGTCTGCCTTGGCCTCCCAAAGTGCTGGAATTATAGGGATGAGCCATCATGCCTGGCCTGTACCAAATATCGAAGGCAAATATTTTTAAAATGAAATAAGTGCCGTTACTTACAAATTAGGAAAACAATTACCGTGCTGGCTCCAAGCCCTAACTGACTATGACTCTAAAAACTGTAGGAGTTGGTTTTCTTGATGTCATCCTTAAATGTGAGGGAATCACTAAGTCAGCCCCATTTCCCCTTAGCTTGTTTTTGGTACAGGATCAGTACCAAGATCTATTATAAATCACTCCATCTCTAATATTTTACTGTTAATAAATTCCTACCTCCCAGGTGCCTTAATGTTCTTCAGCTGGGGAGAGATTTTTAATTTTCCCATATAGAGGCAGCAACAGAGCCTATACCCGGAAATAGTAACTGCAGCAGGTTGACAAGATTTAGGGAGACAGTTATGCTTAAGTTGGATGAACAGTTTTATAGGCCAGCAGAGAATTCGTATCAGAAACATGCTTGTTATAGCAGTACATAAAAAGCCCTTGGTACCAAAGCACTGTTTTGTCATTGGCCTCACTGCTGGGCTCTCCTAGAGACAGAGTAGACCTATGGTTGTATTTTTCATCTGAGAACACACCTCTCATTTGTAATCATTGGTTTCAGAAACAACAGCCTTGGAAGTGAACAGGAAGCTGGAAAATGACTTTCTGGCAGCAGAGGAGAGCAGAAGAGCATAAACAATGCTGAGAGATCAGATTTATGTTTTAGAGTAAGTGGGGACCAGTGTCACGGTTTCCATCCCCATGCAAACCAGCTCCTGGTGACCTCTGACTTTGAAGTAAAATGCAGCCACCCCCTTCTGTCGGACTCCAGAGTTTAATTGCTCAGGGCGTTTCCTGATTCTTGAGAAGGGTTACAGCACCATCAGAGGCTTGTTTACAGTAACATACTTTCATTAGTTGCTGGAATGGCAACAATTTTGTTTCCTATCATCTAATTTTTACTTGTGACCTGCTTTTATGTGGTGGTGTGTCTTTTCTATTTCCGACCTATCTAATTGCTTGCTTATTATGAAAAGCTGCTGAGGATAAGCCCTTAGTTAGCCATTACATATGTGTAGGAAAGATATGGTCATTTAAATTTATGTATTTGTTTTGACATTAAAGGAGCAGTGGGCATGCCACTGCCTGGCTGTAGGGGTGGAGTGGGGATTGGGAGGCTCCATTACCATGGGAAAGGGGCCAGGTTTAATAATTTTACCCGTCAAAAAGCTCATAACCCTCTGAGCTTCCCTGCGTCATTCCAGAAGAGGGTTTGGGATGAGCTTCCAGCAACAGGCATACCAACAATGTAAGCAGAAATACAGAATAAGGACCAAGGGAAAAAGAAGAGTGCAGTTTGTTAGCCATACGGGTTAATGTGGTTGGTATGATTGTTTGAAATTTGACTCCAGGCTTTTTGGCAGGCACAGCCAAATGGGATGTGTGGTTAATCACACGTGTGGCTCCAAATCACTTTTACTTTGTGCCTTCTCTGAGGACTCTGGTATAAAGCCGCCCCTTTCTTGGTTCTTTCTGAGGGCAGAAAAGACCACGGTTGGGAGAAAGAGAAGAAAGTAAACACTGTCAAATGCTAATTGCTCTACTTGCCTCTTTACAGCTCTCACATCCCTCAAATAACAATACCAGCAGCCATAGCAGTGGAAACTGCATGTCTCCTGAGGGCCAGCCACCTGCCAGGCACCTGTTTGGTTCTGCCAGTCTTGTCGTCAGCCTGCAAGGGAGGCTTGGTGGTCACTGTTTTTGCAGAAGAGGATGCTTGGGCTTAGGGAGGTTACACAACCAGATGGTGAGCTGTGGAGCCAGCCCCAGAGTTGTGTCTGTTGGATTCTACAGTGCACGCTGCAAGCTTTCCCCATTCTCTACACAGTTGTCCTCTTCCTTTTAGCTTTTACTTGGTTCTGGGCTACAGAACCTGCTAGTCTGCTTTGTTAGACAGCCAGCAAGTAGGTCTGTTAGTGAGGGTTTGGGTTGTGTGCGTAGGTGTGTCATAACTCTTTCCAGTCCTTGGAGGCCTTTTCGATTCCCTTCCTTGCAGCTTTGAGGCAGTATCAAGTTAGTCTGTGTGTGGCAATGTCTCTTTTTTCCCCTTCATGGTTTAGGATTATCACACCAAATGTCGGTAATTATAAAATGCATGGCTGAGCTCAGGAGCTATTGTGCTCTATGTGGCTGCTAATCCCCATGCTAAACGGCACCGCCAAGGGGCCTTTTATGTTCTTGTCTGTTTGTATAGTTAAACATTCCCCCCACCCCCATCCCCAGGCCTTCAGCTGCCTTCACAAAAGTAGCTCACCTGTCCTCTGCTTACAATTTACTATATCCTGTATCCAAACTTGCTTTAACTGTATGATAAGAGAGAACTAGCACATTAACTGACTCTTTTTGCTAAGAATGAAATGCAAGAGCTTCAGTATTCAGACTTTGCCATCTGATTTGACATCTTTTTGCTTACATCGAGGAATGTGGCAATTCAAGGGTTGCCCATTTTGGAGATCTTTATCTACCTACCTACCCCATTTCCGCAATATTAATACGTGAACACCTTTTCTCTTTTTCCCCCTCAGTTATCAAGATTCAGATAAAACAGTACTTGGTGAGGAATGGGTGTGCCTTGCCCGTCACCACTAAAAGAACTGATAGAAAATCGTAAGGCTGGGTTTTGGGAGAATACATATGTGAGGGCAAAAACATTAAACTAGCTACATCCTTTTCTTTATCTGGAGCATTTTTTACCCTGCTGCTATTCATAAATGACTTCCTAATGCTAGTCCTGTGCATATGTAGAAAAGGCAAAAAACCCAGGGCTATTTATGTTCGAGATATCTTATATGTGGTATGTACTAAGCAAGTGTCAAAGTAAACCCCTCACACACAGACGCTGTATATTAGAATGTATTCTAAACAAATACATTCCACAAATAAGTGCTGCCTGGCGTTGGTTTAAAAGGAGGCTGTTGTGGAAATCACCCCAGTCTGACAGGGAAGATAACCTCTGAAATGGTCATTTTGTTTCCCACCAGACCTGTAACAGATATGGTCATGCACTGCTTCATGACAGAGACAAATTCAGAGAAATGTGTCATTAGGGGATTGTGTTGTGCAGACATCATAGTATAGGTACACAAACCTAGATGGTATGTGCTACTACGCACCTAGGCCATATGGTATACATAGCCCACGGCTCCTAAGCTACAAACATGCACAGCATGTTACTATGCTGAATATTGTAGGCAATTGTAACACAATGGTAAGAATTTGTATACCTAAACATATCTAAACATCAAAAAGGTACAGTAAAATTATTTATGGGACCACCGTCGTACATGTGGTCCCTGTTTATTGAAACATTGTTATGTGGCCCATGACTGTACTCTTTCTCTCTCTCTCTCCCTCTCTCTTTCTTTCTCCGTCTCTCCCCACCTGCCCATTTCCTGTCTCCTTCCCTTCCTTCCCCATTTATTTGAATACTGTTTCATTACCTACAAAGGCAACTGAATCTGTCTGTCCACATGGGATGGGAGGGCCCTAATGAATAGGATACTCATATCATTTAAAAAGAGTTGCTCCTTTACTTGAATACACGCAATGCGATTTAAATGATGACATCTGCTGGGCAGCGTGAAGGTGCTGGTCCCGGCAGGGAAAGAGGGGCAGAGTCAGGGACAGCAAGGCAGCGCATCTACCAGCTCTCACAACAAAGGACAGTGCAAGCAGGAGTCCACACTGGGCACACTAGTCAGTGATGATTTGTAGCACTTTGGGGCAAGATGTTCAGTCTAAAATTCCAGCTAACTCTCAAATAGGAACTCTCCAAAAATGCAGTCTTGGACTTTTAGAATAAGTGAAAGCAGAAATCAGAGAGGTAATAGGAAACACCAGGGTTTAGCAAACAAACCAGGACACAAGGCTGAGCTAAGAAGTTAAAAAGTGTTCCTACCAAGATGCAGGCTGGTCACGCCACTGAAATCCTGCCATGCATCACAGTAATATCCAGATGCTGTAACATTGCCCTAGGAAAGCAGAGCCCCTGCCCCAGCAGAAAGACTGAGCCTGCTTGGACTCTGCCGTTTTAGAATGAGATAATGCCGGTTTATATTCTATGCTGGCTGGACAAATTGCAAAAAACCTCTCTTATTATTACCTCTTTCCCTGGATAGAGAAGAGACTACCTTGAGCTACACCCCCGACCCTGCCTTTTTGTGTTTTGAGATGGAATCTCGTTCTATCACCCAGGCTGGGGTGCAGTGGCGTGATCTTGGCTCACTGTAATCTCTGCCTCCCTGGTTCAAGTGATTGTCCTGCCCTAGCCTCCTATCTGGGACTACAGGGTGCACCACCACACCCAGCTAATTTTTGTACTTTTAGTAGAGTTTCAGTAGAGATGGGATTGCACCATGTTGGCCAGAATGGTCTTGATCTCTTGACCTAGTGATCCGCCTGCCTGTCTTTTAAAGTGCTGGGATTACTGGCATGAGCCACTGCGCCCGGTCAACCCCTTTCAAAATTTGTCCAGCGGCAGCATTTTCCAACCAGTATGGTGTTTTGTCTTTGTGGAGGTTAGGGTTAAAACCCTGACCTGTACTACTGTTGCCATGGTAACTGCCCTTGACTTTTAAAAAAATTATATAATTTCCTGAAAATGTTGTTAGACAATGTTTTTACAAGAGCACCCTCCACAGTTAAAAATGTGACATTTTGTTCTTAGAACTTTTGGAAGAGTATTTATAAAAGCAGTAGACCCAAGTCAGGAGCAGGTCTGCAAATTGGAGACGCAGATGTGCCAACTGGGCAGAGGCCCAGTGTGTGCGTGTGCAGCGGCTCCAGTTTTCCAGCCTGGGCCTTCTTGCCATTGCTTCTCTGCTTCTTGACGTTCTGTTTGAGAGTAAAAGGAAACTTACTGCTAATCGCTGATTGAAATACTTAAATTCTGCAGAAGTGTTTGTTGTATTGCCTTCAATCACTCCTTCCTCGGTGTTTTCTAAATATTTCTGTGTAAATTTAGACATGTGTTTAATTATTTCACTTTTCTTCCACGATGAAGAGGCCATGAATGCCTTGGCCCCTCTGATGCCTCAGGTCAGTTTGTTTCTCTTTTCCTTCCCCTGCCCACTTGAATGAGTGAACACCTATACGTCCTTCTTTCCCTTCTTCCCTCTTTGTGGCCTGAGCTCATTCTTGGGGAGACCCCGATGATGCCCCTTTGACCACTCAAGGGCTGCTAGGACTAGAGGGTCCCTGGAGTCCACCTAGCCCTAACACCTTAGGGGGACCAGACCAGGGGGTGTAGCGGTGACGTGTTCACTCTTAACCATGAACCCAGTGCTGGCACCGGAGTAGCCCCTCGGGACACCAACTCCTGTCACAGAGCTGCTTCTACACATCTCCCTGCCCTGCTCTTTCTCCTCCCCAGCTTATGAAGCCTCCAGTGCTGTCAAGCACTCCCTTTCTGGCACCTTCCTCTTGGTTCTCATTCTACCATTCCATCTACTTTCCTGTTTCTTTCTCAGCTGCTCACTCTTCCTTCTTAGGTTTTGTTTTTTTGTTTTTTTTTTTGAGACAGGGTGTGGCTGTCATCCAGGCTGGAGTGTAGTGGTGCCGTCTCAGCTCACTGCAACCTCAAGCCATTCTCCCACCTCAGCCTCTTGAGTAGCAGGGACTGTGCTTTGCCTGGCTAATTTTTGTATTTTTTGTAGAGATGGGATCTCACCATGTTGCCCAGGCTCAAGTAGTCTGCCCGCCTCGAACTCCCAAAGGGTTGGGCTTACAGGCATGGACCAGTGTGCCCGGCCTCAGGGGTTCTTGAATGGGGTACAGCCCTTGGCCCTCAGTTTTTCTCTGTATTCTCTCCCTGAGGTGGCTTATCTGTTCTTAGGATTTTGCTTGTCACTTCCTTGCTTACAACTCCCAAAACTCTGCCTGGGCTTCTCCAGTGGAGCTCCAGTCAGGTGGCTGAAGCACCCCAGCTCTTGGGTCCCACCTTGAGCTGCCAGGTGCCTAAGATGTGGACTGGAGGAGTGACTGCCACTGTGGTTCACTCCCTTGTTAGATACAGGGCTAATCTCAGCTCTGCCACTCCCCATGTGTGACCCTGGGCAAGTGACTTAATTCCCTAAGCCCTTTTTCCTCATCTGTAAAATGGAGATGACAGTAGTACTTTTATTATTATTATAATTATTATTTTGAGACAGAGTCTCACTCTCTCACCAGGCTGGAGTGCAGTGGCTCAATCTCAGCTCACTGCAGCCTTGCCTCCCAGGTTCAAATGATTCTCCGGCCTCAGCCTTCTGAGTAGCTGGGACTACGGGTGCATGCTACCGGCCCAGCTAATTTTTGTATTTTTAGTAGAGATGAGGTTTTACCATGTTGGCCAGGATGGTCTCAATCTCTTGACCTCATGATCCACCTACCTTGGCCTCCCATAGTGCTGGGATTACAGGTGTGAGCCACTGTGCCCAGCCAGTAGCACTTCTTTAGACAGTTCACCAACCACTGAGAAATGTCTCTGTGGCACTTAGGGCCAACGTAGGTACAGTCAACTACTAGCTAACAGTAATTTTTATTCTCTCTAATATGGAATTTAAGAACCCTCCTAGGCCACTTCTCCTGAACCCAGTGCTGGTTTTTCAGTCTGGCTTCCCTGTCCCATCAATGTCACTAGTACCCTCCATCTTGGAACTTTTGAACCATCTTGGATTTGCCCATTCTCTTTTTTTGAGATAGTCTCGCTCTGTTGCCCAGGCTGGAGTGCAGTGGCACGATCTCGGCTCACTGCAACATCCACCTCCCAGGGTCAAGCAATTCTTCTGCCTCAGCCTCCCAAGTAGCTGGGATTACAGGTGCCTGTCACCACACCCAGCTAATTTTTGTATTTTTAGTAGAGATGGGGTTTCACCATGTTGGCCAGGCTGGTCTCAAACTCCTGGCCTCAAGTGATCTGCCTGCCTCAGCCTTCCAAAGTACTGGGATTACAGGTGTGAGCCACTGTGCCTGGCCTGCCCATTCTCTTTAAACCCTATATTTGGCCAATCACCATGTTTTATTGACATTGCCTCTGCAATTGCCCTTGAATTTCTCTGTTTCTCTCCACTTACCCTGCAGCCTTCTTAACTGGTTTCTTGGGTCTGGCCTCTTTGGCTTTAGATGCTGATTCTTTCTGTCTAGCTTGTGAGCCTCTTCATAAAACCAAACTTCTCTAAATAATGCTCTCATAATGAATACATTTGTTCATTCATAAGCCTGTTCAATGAATCACTATTAAGAACCCACTGTGTGCTAGGTAGCTGCTCTGCCAGAGTCTTACTCATTTTTATGTCTTTAGCACCTATTAGAGTTAAGAGAGAATTTAATGAAACATGACAACTAATTGTGACTAATATATTTTAAAATTTGCAGAAGGCCAAGTGCGGTGGCTCATGTCTATAATCTCAGCAATTTGGGAGGCTGAGGCAGGCAGATTGCTTGAGCTCAGGAGTTCAAGTCCAGTCTGGACAATATGGCAAAACCCTGTCTCTATCAAAAATACAAACATTAGCTGGCAGGAGGATTGCTTGAGCTCAGAAAGTTGAGGCTGCAGTGACCTATGATCACTGCACTCCAGCCTGGGCGACAGAGCAAGACGCCATCTCAAAAAAAAAAAAGAAAAAAGTACAGAAGCCCAACAAAGGGAGTATTTATTCTATCTGGAAGTGAGGAAAGGATTCCCAGAAGAAAGAACATTTGATGGAAGGCTTAAAAGTCAAATCGACGTTGCTGGGCCAAGGGATGAGAGGACGCAATATACCCAGAGGGAATAGTGGACACCAGGTGTGGAGGAACGTTCTTCACCTACATGGTGTGGCTGATGGAGAGATCGGGGGTGCCAGGCAGGACCGAATTCTTGCCTGCTGCCTGTTTTTGTTTTTAAAATAGCTTTAATGAGATATAATTTATGAACCATAAAATTTACCCGTTTAAAGTGTACAAGTCAGTGGTCTTTAGTATATTTATAGAAGTGTGCAACCAGTGGCCCATAATCTAATTTTACAACATTTTCATCACCCTAAGAAGAAATCTTGTATCTATTAACAGTCACTCTCCCATTCCCTTTGTGTGTCCCATCCCCAACCCGGCACCAACCCAAAGAAGCCACCAGTCTACTTTCTAGATTTATCTATTCTGCATATTCATATGAATGGGATCATGCAATATGTGATCTCTTGTGTGTAGCTGCTTTCACTTATCATAAAGCACTATCAAAAATGATCGTTGATAGTTCATCGATGTTGTAGCATGTATTAGTTGTTTCAATCCCTTTTATTCCTGGGTAGTTTTCATTATATGGCTTTACCATGTTTTGTTTATGCATTCCTCAGTCTGATGCCTGTTTTTAAAGTTTTATTAGGACAAAGCCACACCTATTTGATAATATGTTGTCTCTGGCTGCCTTCTTACTACTGTGGCAGAGTTGAGCATTGTGTCAGAGACGTGCATGGCCTGCAAAGCCCTAAATAGTTACTATTTGGCCCTTTGCAAGAAGAGTCTGCCAATTCCTGGAATAGAGGATGGAGAGAATGGAGAGGGTGGGGGCGGGGCCTAGTGGAAGATGAGGCTGGAAAGGCCACATAAGTAAGGATTTGGACTTAATCCTGTGGATTGGTGTTTCTCAAAGTGTGTGTGGTGTGTGAAGCCCCTGCATCAGAATCCTTTGGTGTGTAGATTCCTGAGCCTCACCCTGGGTTTATCAGCTAAAATCCTTGCCCCACGCCTTTATTCTTAATTCTACCTGGACTTCTTTCTTCAGTCTCTCAATTCTTGCCATGTTGAAAGCCCATGCTTAGGTCTTCGCTCTTCACCAAACCCTTGATTCCTTTACCCTCCTTCATTTCCTTCTTTTCTAAGTATCGCTCTGAATCTTCTTCCCCCTACCACAACCTCTGCCTTCCCACAGTATGGAATTATATGAATGATATGTGTTAATTCTGCACACTCAGCTGGTGAGTGGAGTTCTTTAGGGCAGGAATTAGGTCTTGGGCCTTTTTTTGCATTATGCAAATTGGGTTATTGCATGGCACCAAGGATGTTATTTGAAGTATAACTGAAAATCTTAAGTGACTCTCATTTTGCATAGTGCCTCTTTATTTGATTTGCATTCTACTCGTGGACTTAAGTGTTTGCTTCCCCAAGTCCCTCCTAACACTGGAGCTAAGCAGGCGTCCTCCATTTTGTATGACCGCTTTATTTTTTAATTAAATTTTTTTTAATTAATCTTATTTTTTACTCTGAACTCTGCAGATCTTTGATTTAGTCTTTCTAAATCATTGTTACATTCTTCTTTACTCTGAGGGGTTTTAGTCATCTGCTAGTGAACTAGTTAGTCCTTTCCGTCAGCTGGGTAAAAAGCTATAAATGGTTTTCAACTCTATGCAGCTCCCTGGGGCAGCTCATTTGATCTGAGCCAGGTTTGAAGTTGGGCCACTGAGAATGATCTGTCCTCATGATGTAGGGGGTGACTCCAGCCAATTCTTAATATTGCTGGAATTAATTAACTTTGATTCCTCTAACCGAAAGAAGGCATTTTACTCTACTGTGTATTATTAAATACCTTATAACTTGATTTTTTAAAATTTTGTTTTCTTGCTCAGTGAGTACTTAAAATATCCCTGCCTATATAGTAATTTGTTCCCTGTTTAATATGGCTTTTTCCTTTGTTTACTCTGGACTCAAGTCTTTGTAGCTTGTTTTCTAAGTCAGCTCAAAAGTTGCTGGTCATTGGATTTGGCAGCCTTTGCAAGCTTTACCCACCAGAACCCTACAGGAAGTTGTGTGTCGGCCAGAAGAGTCTGTTTATTTAGAGCGTGATGTCCAGCAGAAGCAATCCATTTATGAGGGTCTGGTCTTAAAGACACAGGCATCTGAGTCTGTGTTTGGAAGACCTGCTGCTTTGGCTTCCATTGCAGTCGTGCTCTCTGCTTTCCTGCCCGGGCACCTCAAGTGGTACTGTTGGCTAATTAAAGGAGTCCTTTTCCCTGAGTTCCTTGGCCTTGTCTGAAAGGCTAAAATATCAAGGCCCAGATATTAGATAGATAGGGTTCTAGTCCAAGACACCCTACACTAATGATTTATATTTATGGCTTTTTTTCACCTGAACCAGAGTCCTTCAGCTGAATCTGAAATTTGTACATCTCTTGGAGGAAGAGGGGCAAATTACAAGCATGACTTGGGTACTTTCGAAGAGAAGAGAGGTGATGAGATGGGGTGTTACTGGTTCGCACTGTGAGGCAAGGACAGAGCCAGCTTTAGGATTCAGGATCGCTGCCATAGACTAACTCTTGCCCGGAGTCCAGCCGTCACCTTGTGCCCATTAGAGCTTCATTTCTACTTATTGATACATGTGTATACACATCTGATCCTTTTTGAATTTGCTACAGCAAGTCGGTGATGCGGCTGTAGGTTCCCTGTGCCTAGCATGGGGCTTGCTGCAGGTTAGGGACTCCATGCCTGTGGACCAATTTACATGGAAGCTGCACTGATGTCTTCTTAAAAGGTGAGTCCTCCTCACACGGTGACATGTGGCCTCTCTACCAGTGATGTGAGCACATACCGAGATGCCTTGTGGGAGACAAACAAGGAGGTATAGCAACTGCTGAGAAGCCTGAGTAACAAAAGGTAGAAAGTATGCTATCATACCTCTCAGCCCTCGCCAGGCCCCTGGGTTGTTTTTTTTTTTGAGACGAAGTCTCACTCTGTCGCCCAGGCTGGAGGGTAGTGATGCGATCTCAGCTCATTGCAACCTCCACGTTCCTGGGTTCAACTGATTCTCCTGCCTCAGCCTCCTGAGTAGCTAGGACTACAGATGCTCGCCACCACACCCAGCTAATTTTTTTATTGTGTTTTTGGGTAGAGATGGGGTTTCATCATGTTGACAGGGTGGTCTCGAACTCCTGACCTTGTGATCTGCCTGCCTCTGTCTCCCAGAGTGTTGGAATTACAGGTGTGAGCCACCGTACCCAGTGCCCCTGGGGTCTTTTAATGATCTACAGTTGGATTTTTTTTGTGAGGTGGAAGTTATATTGAAATTTCTGCCCCAGAACAGTTCCTGAAGAGCATTGACTTTCTTGGAGTCTTAGGTAAATTTAGCACTTACTAAAGGTAAAAACAGTCCTTTCCACATTCCTCTGCTTCTCCTCTCAACCTCAGGTCAGTCGGTGTACAAGCAGTGCTTTCCTTGGGAGGCAGCAGTTTCTGAAAGTAAAAGAGAAAGCTCTAGTCCAGGGGCACCAAAGGGCGGTCGGGACACACATGATTCTGTGTTGAGCACGTGGGCATGTAGGTGTCTCCTTGACTTGCCATGCGGTCTTAAATTTGGATATTGTCTGACCCCAAAAGACTTCTGGGGGCTGATCACCCTCCCTTCTATTCTGAATGCCCCCCAGATTGTCACGTGGTGCTTTTGGCCAGGGGGCTGTGCCTCTTCCCTGCTGTGAGTGCTTCCTGCTGAGCCCAGCATCCCTGCCAGGGCTTTCACGCAGGCCCTTGATTGCTCTTGGTATATTGTCAGCGCACGTGTTGCTGTTTATTTTTGATTCCTACCTTCATAAGGTTTGAAGATTCTACTCGTTTTTTCTCTGTCGCCACTAGTTGTTAAGATACAATCTAGATGAAATGATAATATTACCATTGTGAACAATTATTTTTCTAAAAGAATCTTTCTTGTTCATTGTTAATGCTGTTAAGATCTAATTCCCAATATTTTAGTTGGAAGCTGTTCAAATTTCCCAAATCATAAAATCTTTCAAAGCCTACTCCAAGTTACTTTTTCTTGATTCAGTTCTCCTATTTGCATTTTTTTTTTTAAAAAAAGGCCAGCCTATTTCCAAATATGGAAATGATTCATGTTTATTAGAGACCAACAAAGTGATATGGGCCCTTGACTTACTGTGAGTTGTTTTTTTAATGTGTTTTAGAGCAATGTACGAGGGTAATTTTCTGTCCTGTTTTGTTATGTGTTCTTAAATACATTTCCTAAACACTTTCCCTGGCATGGTACTATTACCGTGTATACGTCCTACATGTGTTTCCTATTTTTTATGACTCATACTTACGGTACTCATAAAGATTTATCCTTTATCTTGGCTCTGAGTAATGAGCCCACTTGCACATTTCCAGCAGAATTGTGGGTTAGGGATTTTGCGTTTAATTCTGCTGGAGAGGCCTCTGGAAGGCGTGGCACAGGCAGTGCAGCACGTTCCTCATAGGCAGTACTCCTCCCTGTAGCAACAGTTAGGCTCAGTTTTTGTGAATTTACTAATTTTTGTTCTTTAGCTTTTCCTTTCCCTTCGTCCCTCTTAGCCATTTTGCTGTTTGTGAGTGAGGCCACACAAGAGCGTGAATAAATGAAACAAATGCTCTACTCCTTTTTGCTGCTGGTCACTGTAGTGGAGGAAAAAAATGGAAATAATGAACTGAAACGATATTATTACATATGGCAACAAACTCAGGCGAGGAGTCTTCTTGGGTTCAAATAAACATTCAGACCCATGAGACTATCATAAGCCGCAAGTGGCTTCATTCTACTTAAAAGGATATAGGACAAGGACCACAGCTTACAGGATGGCAGCAAGGCGTTCCTCCTTGTGTGCCTTGTGGACTGTCCCCACATCAGTTCATCAGTTCCTATAGCCACCCGGAGCTCTCCAGCTGATGGCTCAAATGCCAGGAGATGAGATTGTGTGTGTGTGTGTGTGTGTGTGTGTGTGTGTGTGTGTGTGTGTGTGATGTGTGTGTAATTCTCTAGTTTAAAAGCCTTAGACAGGTGGAGTGCAGTGGCTCATGCCTGTAATCCCAGCTCTTTGGGAGGCCGAGGTGGGTGGATCACTCCTGAGGTCAGGAGTTTGAGACCAGCCTAACCAACATGGTGAAACCTTGTCTCTACTGAAAATACAAAATTAGCTGGGTGTGGTGACGCATGCCTATAATCCCAGCTACTTGGGAGGCTGAGGCTGTAGAACCGCTTGAGCCTGGGAGGCGGGGTTTGCAGTCAGCTGAGATTATGCCATTGTGCTCCAGCCTGGGTGATGGAGGGAAAACTCCATCTCAAAAAAAAAAAAAAGCCTTAGACTGTTGCAGGAGCTAGTAGGCAACTATGCTCTGTAGGAATAGTTTCCATGGTGCTCTCTCTTGTAAATATGCCCAGTTTACAAGAATTACTCCTCTCAGGGAAGCCCCCAGATGTCACTTCTTATCAGATATCTTAAAATTTTCCAGTCCCAATAGCGAGTTGCCTTGTATTACAATTGGCATATTGTCTTACCAGATTACCAGGGTTACAGAATTGAGAGAGTTAACAGAAGATCAAATTCTCATGGCAAAGAGGGAAAAGCTTTGCTCACTGTTTATTCACACCTTTACATTTTATTGTTTTTATTTATGGTATTCCTGACTGTGATAGGCTAAATAATGGTCCCCAAAGATATGCTCATGTTCTAACCCCCAGAACCTGGGAATGTTGTCATATTTGGAAAAAGCCTTAGCAAGTGTGATTAAATTAAGAATCTTGAGATGGAGGATTATCCTAGACTATCTGGTGGCCCCTAAATGCAGTCATATGTATCCTTATAAGACAGGGATTTGATGGTGCAGACTGAAGGGAAGACAGTGTGGCCATACAGGCCAACATTGGTGGTCGGAACCACAAGACAAAGAGAGCCAGCAGCTGTGAGAACCTGGGAGAGGCCGGAACACGTTCTCTCCTGCAGCCTCTGGAGGGAGTGTGGCTCTGTGGACACCTTGGTTTTGGCCTCGCAATACTGATTTTGGACTTCTGGCCTTAGAACTGTGAGAGAATAGCCTTCTGTTGTTCTGAGCCAGCAGTTTATGGTAATTTGTTACAGCAGCATGGGAAACGAGCACACTCTCACAGGAGTCTGAGTTCCATGCTCCCACTTGTCCCCAGTGTGTTGACTCCTGTGTTCCCCCGCTCTGTAAAGGACACTACCGCACAGTTGCCAGGGCCATAGTCCATGGCATTATTATCCATGACTTCCTGTTTTTGCCCAGATGCCATATCCAATTCTATTTGTTCTACCTTAAGACTATATTCTCAATCTGCCCACCTCTGATCACCACCTTCGGTCTGACCCACTGTCACGTTTTTACTTGAGAGGAAGTGGGCCCCTGATCCATCTCTCTTAGGCGTGCAGGATTGGGGCAGAGTGCCCGTGTTGGAAGCCTGGCTACACTGCTTATGAGCTGTGGGGCTTTGGGCAAGTTAGTTAACTTCTTTATGCCTCATTTTCCTCATGTGGGCATAATCATAGTATCTACTTCCTAGGGTTGCTGTGACTGTTAAGTAATTAAAGCGTAACTGGTGCTTAGAACCGTGCGTGGCATATAATCAGCACTCCATAAATGTCAGCTGCTATCATTGTTAGCAAAATCTATTCTTTATATGGCAGCCAGAATGATCTTTTAGAAGACTTCAGTCTCATCACAAAGTTCAGCCGTTCAGCTTCCTGCCATGGTTTCCCATCACATTTAAATGAAAATCCCAATCCCCACCAGAGCCCTGAATGATCTTTCCCCCTTCCCAACACTCTCACCATTGCTCACTGTGCTGCAGTTGGCGCTGACATCTTGCCTCTTGTCCTTTGCATGGGCGCTTCGTTTGGCCTGAAACAATTCTCCCAGTCATTCATGTGGCTGCTTTCACCCAGTCCCTGCTTTGCCATTACCTCCACAGAGAGGCCTTCATTGACCACCTCATTTAAAGTAGCCATAGCACACCTCTACACACACACACACACACACACTCTCTCTCTCTCTCTCTCTTTTTTACTGTTTTACTTTAAAAAATAACTTATATCACCACCTGTTATTTGTTTTTAAATATATTCACTGTCTCTTCCGCTAGTATATCCGTCAGGATAGATATTTTGTTAGTTGATATTGCCAGCAATTGGAATAGTGCCCACTGCATAGTAAGCACTCAAGAAATATTTGTGAAATAAATATTTGCATGAACAAATGGATATGTTGATGTAACAGTTTAGCTTTAGCAAATAGGTTAAGTCTAGAAATTCTGTATATGAAAATTTCTCATTATATTGTTTGCAGATCTAGTTATTAATATTGGTAGTATGGCTTAGGCGTAAAGTAATGTTTCTTAAACCAGGGCTTGAAGGTGTAAAAGACAACACTGGATTCACTCTTAATAAAGGACTTGGTCTTCCCTTATGTTGTGATCTCTTTTGTTTAAACTTGAGAGCAAGTGTATAGACCCATTTGGGTCTCAGTTTTTTTCTTTTCTTTTTATTTTGTTGTCACTATAAAGACATTAAGAAAATTAATATTTCAAAATACCAACTGAAAGAGTCAAAAGCATTTCTGGAGTTGTTAAACTACAAAATATTCTTAAAGAAACCCTCAACAGTCAGTGGGTAAGGAACCACCTAAGAGCTGAAATGTAAACGAAGGGTGTCTGATGTCTTCTTATGTTTTTTTTTTAACCTAGATTAAGTAGGATTTACAGGTCTGGGGGCAGATCTGGCTTCTGAATACTTGGAAAAATGCTTGTGAGTTTCATTGGTTATATCTTACTGCCTTGCACAGTAAAAATTTCATGATTTTCCAAAGAGCTCTACTGTTTCACCAGGACACAATACACGTGGATCTTTCTTCGTCTTTCGTTTATTTATTGAAATACAGAAGATGAGAAGAACTAATTATTTCAGTTTGCTGAGCTGAGGCCTCTCTCTATGTAAATTAGAACCAGGCAGTTGGACAGTCAGCTGCAGCTGCCTTTGTGAACTGGGCACCTGTGCAGAGTATTGTGGGAGTGAGGAAGGAGGTGGCCCTAGGAGCTCACAGTCACAGTGCATCCAGGGGCAAAGAGCAGCACCTGTAGACAGAAGGGACGGAGACGTAGAAACATCTCATTGCCCTAAATACACGAGATAGAAACCGAACCAAATAGATTTAATCAACTACAGCTGGGCTGAGATAAACACGTAAGTGCTAAGTAATCAGGCATGTTAGAGGGATGTGGGGCTGGGGCTGGGGCTGGGGCTGGGGCTGGGGGAAAGCGTTGCTGTAGTAATTGGGGCCAGGTGTGCTTGCCTGGCGCTGCTTTTTGGAGGTGAGAATTTGGAAAGGTTTGAAATAGGGATGTGGTTTGGCAGAAGGCTGAAAGGAGAATTTTCCAAGACTAGGGGAGGAGACTGGTAAATAAAATAGAGCTGAGCTGAGTATGAAATATAGTGAGGACAGCAAGTACCTTGGCAGCTGTGAAAGCTTCGTCTGATGGTTTTGCCTGTTGGTGTTGTTGCTGAGAGAATGGTCTTCAGCTGAACCACTGCAGGTCTTTAAAGCCAGGTGAATTGTGACAGCCTGTAACACTGGAAGAGGCAGTGTAGATAAGCCTCTGAAGATAAATGTTTGTTCCCAAATTTCCCACCTATACAGATTGAGAGAAACCTCTAGCTTTACCTCACAGTCCGGTGACATCAGCTGCCTTGGAAGCAGTTTCTTGCTTTGGGACTTCCTATGTTCTTATTTTTCTGAAGGCATCTGCCAGGGAGGAAAGGCAGCCAGCACAGGTGATTGAGTTTTTGCTTAGAGATTTGGGGTAACCTAAGAGCAGAAGTGGTGTTGGGGGTAGGTGTGGAATGAATGTGGCCTTCTCAGGATCTTTCTTTGTTAGATTCAGAAGTCTCCAGAACTACTGTGACATTTGGGGAGCAAGACCTGAGCCTGTCCAGGTTAGTGGTGCCTGAGCAGGAATAACCAGCGAAAATGATGACGCGTGTGCTGCCTTTTGGCCCTCTTCTTTAATGAGCTCCAAATCCCAAAGGTGAAGGAAAAGCAGACAAATGGCAGAACAATCATTGGCGCCTCATGAGGAAGCCAGGTGTTTGGAGGGTCATGTATGCAGCTGTCCTCAATTTGTCACCCTGCTCGAAAATCCAGGGACCTGTAGGCGGGAGGTAATGGCACCACGTTGATCAGAGCCAAAGTCAAACACTGGTAGGCATCTTTCCAGAGAACTACAAAACCTGGCATTTCATTTGGTTTTCTTAACACCCCTGGAAGGGAGATTCTGTTAGTTCTGTTTTCCAGGTGTGGAAATTGAGGCTGAGAGGGGTTAAATATTCTACCCAGGGTCACCGGCTGGGAAGTAATTGGTAGACCCTAACCTTGAATTTACAACATGCTTCCTATAGATGGAGTTAACGTGGCACTGTGAGTGGCTCTAGGCAAGGTGGGCTTTCCAAAGGCTTAGGCGTTTATTCAATTTAAATCATTATTTACTAAGCACCTGTTTGTAATATGTCAGGCACAGTGCCAGGCACTGGCAATTCTGACCTCCTACCCTTGAGAATTTGCCAAAGATAACAAGGACGCAGCGGATAGTGAGTTCTCCATTGGTCCCACTCCGGTTTAGATGATCTCAAGCTTTTTACTTTGCTTAAATGTGGGCTTAGATATTGCACTCAATGTTGCATGTTGACTGAATCATGTTGCAGATAAGTCTGAGCTGCAATAAAACAGCCATCTGGTAAGAATTAAATGTGACTAGCTGGGCCGACATCTATAGGTGAAGAGCTTGGAAAGGGGGGGAGGTTGGGGTGCCCTGTTATTAACACCAGCTCTGTTCTATACAAACAATTCTCTTACCAGATTACCTGTGCCAAAATGTTGCTGAATAGCTTGGAAACAGGTTAGTATTTTGCCCTTTAGCAAAAATCAAAAACAAACAAACAAAAAGACCATGGAGTTGGATTTGGAAAGGAACCTTGGAAAATGAATGTTTCAATAAAACAATATATCATTCACATGCCCAGAAATTCAGCACTGCAGGGCTTCTGCTGGCACAATCAGGTGAACTCTGGGATGCATTCTGATTGGTCCTGAATTCTTACATGTCTTGAGGGGCTGAAAGTTGGTTATTTTTGTTTTGCTTGCAGTAGCCTTTACTTAGAAGTACCCTGTTGCCCTGAAAGAATTCCCAGTCACCATATGAATCAATTGTGATGACTGAGCCTTGTTCTCAGGCTAGTGATGTACAGTTTAACTGAGGAGGATTTATCCCATCAAAACACTGTTTTGGAATCTGACAGTGGGATAATGTTTGCATTTACTCTTTTATTTTTTTAATCATATTTTGATTTATTGGAAGCTTATAGTCCAATAAAAAAATCTGCCCATCTTCCGGAAATTCAGTATCAATTATACAACTCTCTCATTGAAAAGTATATCTAGGCCAGGTGCAGTGGCTCATGCCTGTAATCCCAGCACTTTGAAAGGCCGAAGCAGGTGGATCACTTGAGGCCAGGAGTTTGAGACCAGCCTGGCCAACATAGTGAAACCCCGTCTCTACTAAAAATACAAAAATTAGCCAGGCTGGTGGTGCGCATCTGTACTCCCAGCTCGAATCCAGGAGGCAGAGGTTGCAGTGAGCTGAGATCAAGCCACTGCACTCCAGTCTGGGTGGCAGAGTGAGACTCTCAAAAAAAAAAAAAAAGTGTATCTAAAAGAAATTAGCAAGGCCAAGTATATTAACTTGTTTTTAAGACTATTACCATGTCAACACTTCCATTTTAAAATGCACTGTAAATCATAATTTACCCTTAGGGTTAGCTTTGAGTATTTTATATTTGTTTTGCTTCTGCCAAACGTAAAAGACTAAGTGGGCACACGCTGACCCTGAATTAAAGTTAAGGAAAGCAGAGAAACTCTCTAAAACAAACATTTAATTTTTCAAACCAGTGTTGCAAGACATTTTCACTTGTTGAAAGAAGAAATCCACGTCTGTTTTGTTCTCTTGTATTCACTTTGGCAGGCTAAATTAAACTTTTTAAAATTCCTCCTTTCAGTTGAGTACACAAATTATTTTAGTGTGTCATGGCATTTATGAAATTGATAATTCAGTCACATCAACCCATTTATTGAGGTACATTTATTTCTAGAGATCTGTCTTTTTGTTTTGTTTTGTTTTTGAGACAGAGTCTTGCGCTGTTGCTCAAACTGGAGTGCAGTGGTGCGATCTCAGCTCACTGCAACCTCCGCCTCCTGGGTTCAAGGAATTCTCCCTGCCACAGCCTCCCAAGTAGCTGGGATTACAGGCACCTGCTACCACGCCCAGCTAATTTTTGTATTTTTCAGTAGAGATGGAATTTATGCCATGTTGGCCAGGCTGGTCTCAAACTCCTGTCCTCAAGTGATCCGCCTGCCTCAGCCTCCCAAAGTGCTGGGATTACAGGCCTGAGCCACCTTGCCTGGCCCCCTTTTTAAAATGAATGATATGTCAGGATCTTAAGGAGGAAGGCAAAACTGGGGAGCACCAGGGTTTGTGATTCATAGTTTCTCAGGCAAGGACAATTAACTTTTTTCTCCTTGACGGCAAACAACAAATGATTATTTTCTAGAAATCAGATAATCCTGTTTTCTAAAATTTCATGCTAACAGTTCGCTTACTTTCTTCTTTGAAAAGAATGAGAGAGCTTCTGACCTAAAATTGTCTCGAGTGTGTACTGAAGATTCTAATATTTTATTGGTAGTTCTTGCCAAGATTTAGAAGGGCATCTCAGGAAGACATTGTAGAGTGGAGAATGGTGACTTATTTTCACCCTAGGGATGATAAAGTAGAGGGATAGACAAAAGGCTTAATTCAGCTCATTTCTTACACAGCAGAGAATTATGGATAGGACTTACAGACTTTTGCATAAAATAGCCAGGACCAGCGTTACCAGGCGCTGTAAGTTGTTCCTTGTAGAAATGCTCAAGACTCCTAGCTCACTTGCTTGATTCATGGATTGTTTATGGTTATACCCCAAACTCAACAAGTGTTTATTGACAGACTGTGACCTGGGAACAAAGCCAGGGAATAAACTTCTTGAGTTTAGAAGATTTAGCGTTGAGGGGTAAAGTTTGATTTTTCTGACCCTGCAAGATATTCCTTGGTAATTCAGCAAAATCTAAAGATACCCTATAGAAGACTTGGAATGGGATCCTAAACAAAAATGAGATTTAAAATTGTTATTACATCTACGAATGATATGTATTCTTTTGGGCGAGTAAGTCAGGCAATTGAAGTTCATTTAGTGAATCAGTGCAGTAATGTGGTTAAGTGACACTTCCTAAGCCAGAAGCTAATGTACTCATTATTCGTCAGGAAGCAAATCATGGTCCATATCTCTGAAAAGCAAATGATCATCTTCATTAACTGGTTAAGCTTGGCTTTCAAGGCTCATTGTGATCTGGCTCCAGTACCCTTTCCATGATATTCTTCTTTATTCATTTGTATATTTCCTTAACTCTATCTGAATTAAGTATTCCTGAGACCCACCCATGCTGTCTCTACTGCCCTCCTCCTTGCCTGGACCCCTCAGATGGGCCTTTCTCCATTCACCCTCCGGCCCAGCTGAAGTTCTCCTTTCCTGCTGCGCACAGATGTGTTTTGTATCTTTAAGTCCCTCTGCCCTCATCAAACTGTGAACTTCTTGAGGGCAGGTATTGTGTCTGACTCACATCTGGTGATCTGCCTGCCTCGGCCTCCCAAAGTGAAGACATTTCTGTTCATTCCTTAGTGGTGCTTCTCAAATAGAAGTTTATATGTACTATGAGTCTCACAGTTTGTGCAGTCTTCATATATTATTTGCATTATTTAATATTTTTCTTAAATCTCACTTAAAAATAATTTTAGCTTCATCCTCAACTTTGTAAACATGAAATCATGTTTTTAATTCCTGTAAAAATATATACGTAAAGTATATCTTAAAACATTCTTAGGTATCTCCACACATTGGGAAAGATTGAGTAAAGTGCTTCACACATAGTTGCTATTCTGTTTCTGAGGAATGAGTAGTAAATGCACAAAACACAAAATGGGAACCCCTTTTTCCTGTTAGCTTAGTAATGTCACACTTATTAACCTAGAGATAAAATGAGGAAGGTGTGGCTAGAAAAGACCGAGCAGGCCCAGTAAGCCAAGCCGTTTATTCCTGTCTGTGAAGCATCAGGTGTTAGAGACTACTAATCACCTCCTAGGCATTGCAAACTGCTGGCTAGAGGAGTCTATGGAACAATACATTCTGTGGATAGCAGAGTCTCTGCTGACTCACTGAGCATCTGCTGAAACTCCAGAAATTGTGCAAGTGGACCCCTTCCCCCCGAAAGACTCAGAAAGCAGCACACTGTACATGGGACACATCCTAGAGAAAAGGGGTGTGATAAGTATGTGCGCACATCACATAGTTGTATTTCTAAATGTTCCTGTTCGAGACAGTTTAAGTTATAGGTTTCTCACAAACACTAAGTGTTTTTTAGAAATGTGTTGTGTACTGCCAACATAACAGAGGTCTGAGGGATTTTTCCATAAATTTTGCTAATGGAAATTGTGTATTTTTTTAACTTAATTTCTGAGGATATTGTAAGATTACTCAGGTAGACCAATTTGAGTTTCTTTAAAAAGACCAAGTTCTATATATTCAAGGTCTAGTTAACATAGTTAATAATTAAATTAATTATATTAATAAATATTGAGGGCTTTTATAAATCCATGAAGAAATTTCTGTTTTAGTTACTACACCCTATAGCTGCTGCTTCTATGTAGTGTAGAAATAGTGTGCTGTAGTTTCTTATTTGCTATTTCAACTACAGTATAGATTTAGGGTAGCAGATCAGAGACTAGAATAGGCAATCTTTTTCATTTAGTGTTTAATAAAGTGTAGAAAATTTTTTCTTAAATCTGTAGGAATCAGTCTATATAAATTCAGCATGGGATAAAGTCTATTTAGGGTTTTATGAGAAAAATCACCCACTCTTTCTTTTGTTAATCCAGTGTTGGTATCAACAGTTGTTCTAGCATGGGCAGGGTAACTTGATATAATGGCATACGTTTTTACCCTGGTCTGCTCTTAGAGCAAATTTGAAATGGTTGTTTTGGAAAATGTGCTGTGAATTTCTCTCCAGACCTTTGCACCAGGGCAGGCAGTCCAGCCTAGCAAATCCTTGGCACTTGATGCGCATCTTTCATAACAGAACTTTGATGCTGAGACTCAGTATCTTGAAATCAGCACAACAAAATGGTGCCTGAGGAGAGTGTTTACTTTGATCATTCTTCAACTTCTGTGCCCCAGCCTTTCACAGAGCACAAATTGCTTTACCAGAGCTATGGTGCTGAAGTCCAGGACTGTTTTTGTAGTCTGGTTGCTGTGGTGATTCTTAGCCTTCCATGAAACTCCCATCTCTAGGGAAATAGAAACCTTTGCAGCTGTCTCGGCCTTTTTGGTTTTGTATCTGGTGGAGGTCTTCACCAAGCTTGTTCAAGCCTAAGAATGATCGGTTTGTGTCAGAGTAAAATATACACGTGGAAAAGGGGCATCCCCTTCAGGATGTGTTGTATGAAAAACAAACAGCTCCCGTATCCTTCTCTCCAATCGTATGGGGCCTTTGAAGTATCTCCAGGTCTGGCTGGAGTGAAGTGAGCCTTGGAGATGTCAGTCATGATAGTGCTATGAGTAAGCTTTGGGAGCGTGACTCAGGAAGTTTGTGGGGTTGCCAGGTGGGGAAGAAAGAGTGGGGGCAAAGGGGAAGCTTAACAGGGCCTGTGTGTGCCCAGAGAGGAGTTGGTTTAGGAAGAGGATATGGGCCGAGTCCAAGGATGCCAGCAGCTTGATGTTTAGAAGACTATAAGGAAACCTATTTTGACTTGAAGCCTCAATGGAGGATGGTATAGACAAGAGCTTCTTTCCGTAGGAACTAAGGGAATGGAGAATAGCTGTGGTTCTAGTGGGTAGAAGTAATAATAGCTAACACTTAGAGAGTGGTTACCAGATGCCAGTCTCTATTCTAAGTGCTTTAGGCAAATGACAGATTTAACCCTTTGACATCTGATGGAATAGATGCAATTATTATCCCTATGTTACAATTGATGAAACTGATGCAAGTAGAGTCTTAACATCCTCTAGGCCCTAGGGTGGGTAGGTGGAGAGCTGAGATTCCAAACTAATGCCTGGCTCTGAGTCACTGTTCTTAACCACTGGGTCAAACTGCCTATAATTTAGAAAGGAAGGCAGAATGACCCAAATGATTGGGTTACAGGAGATGTGGCCAACTTGGAAGAAAATGTAGATCTTGGAAGAGATTAAATTATGCTTTAAGATGTGTGTGTTAATTCATGTATTAGTTCGTTCTCGCATTGCCATAAAGAAATACCCGAGACTGGGTAATTTATAAAGAAAAGAGGTTTAATTGGCTCACCGTTCTGCAGGCTGTACAAGGAACATAGCAGCTTCTGGGGAGGCCTCAGGAAACTTTCATTCATGGCAGAAGGCGAAGGGGAACCAGGCACATCTTACATGGATGGAACAGGAGGAAGAAAGAGTGAAGGGCAAGGTGCTACACACTTTTAAACAACCAGATCTTCTGAGAACTCTTATCATGAGAACAGCACTAGGGGGATGGTACTAAACCATCATGAGAAACCACCCCCATGATCCAGTCACCTCCCACCAGGCCCCACCTCCAACATTGGGGATTACAGTTTGACATGAGATTTGGGTGGGGACACAGATCTAAAACATACCAGTTCCTTCATTCATCACCAAATATTTATATAATTCCTGTAAGTGCCAGATATTGGACTAGATTCTAAGGTGGTAAAAATATGAGTCCCACCCCATCCTCTGAGATAGTTTATGTGTACAAAGTTAATTCAAGGCAGCAGATTCTAGGTGCTATAAGAGATGGGTCAACAGGACATAGGTCAGTAGCATCCTCTGGAAAGAGCTTCCTTCTGGGGACACTGGTGACATAGTCTTCTTAAAGAGCATGGCATTTTTTTTTCCTGTGATCCAATGTGAAAATACAAAACAGTAATTATGTTAATGCAGTTCTCCCTCCTTCCAGAAAGAATTGAGAAGTCTACTTTGCTGAGTTTGTATATAGTTTGACTCTGAAAATTTCCAAACCACAGTAGAGCAGTATATCTGATATGGACAAAAGTCAGGGAACTACTAGGTAGAAAAGGGCGGGGTCCCTGGCGAAGCCCCACCCTCAAGCTTGGACCCATGGCCCAAAGTGAGAACATGCATTCCTGTTTTCCCACTAGAAATATTGCCTTTTCCAAAGCCACCGTAGCCTGCCCCACTCCCCATCCTGTACCCATAAATACCCTAGGCTCCACTGGCAGAGAAGTGGAATAGCAGAGGAGAGAAGAGAAAAAGCAGCCAGACCTCAGAGAGGAGCAACTTGACTTCAGAGGGATGGCTTGACAGTGGGACTTCAGGGAAGAGTTTGGTTGGGGGTGGCTGAATTTCAGGGGAAGACCACCTTCCCACTCTGTTCCCTGTCCAGCTCCCCATCCGGCTGAGAGCCACTTTTATCGGCAATAAAATCCTCCACATTTACTATCTTCAAGTCATTCGTGTGACCTGATTCTTCCTGGACACTGAACAAGAGCTCAGGATACAGAGGGCTTTCACACTGAGCTGTTTAACACTTAAGCCATCCATGGACGGTAAAGCTAAAAGAGTACACTGTAACACATGGTCTCTGTGTCTCTGGGGTGAATACCCACCTTGACCCTGCTACAGGGCTGCTCAGAGTTCTGCTCCTGTCAGTGCCCGGAAGCACTTGTCCTGGCTCTTACACCCACTTACCTGTGTGCTCCCCTTCCCATGAGGGATTGAGAGCTGCGGGCTGAGTAACGAGCCAACCCCCTTCATTAATCCCGCAAAGGAGTCAAGGGAACTATCTCGTTTCATATTTACTTAATAAACAGCTCTGGTACGAGTGGGTTCCAGGGTATTGCATGGGGAATACTTCACAAGAAGGACAAAGGTTTGGTAAGCCCCAGGCTATGGATCTTGGTAGGATAAATTTGAGGGCCTGCCTATAGCTAACACATGATTTTTAACTATGGGACAAGCATGTTATGAGTGCTTTACACATATTATTTATTCCTCATAATAACTCAAGATGGATACTTTTAGCCTGTTTTTTAGATGAAGAAACAGTGGCACAGAGAGGTCAAGCAACTTGCCAAAGATTGCACAGCTAAGGAACCAATGGAGTCTGGTGCCAGTGTCCATGCTTTCAAGCATTATGCTACATTGATAACCATATTTCACTTTATGGGTCTCATTTTAAGCAATAAAGTATTAACCAAAAGGCAATCTATTAGATCTAAGACATTCTTAGAGTAGCTTGAAGCTAATGTAAGATCACCACCCCCATCCCCTCTTTAAACATCTGGCCATTCACTGTCCTAAGAGAGTGATACCCATTTTGCCCATCATTCATGCTTTGTTTCTCCATGCTGACTGCTTAGAAACCTTCCATAGTAAGTGGAAAGTTAATAGAATGCGGAAACAAAAATCATATAGTTTTTCAACTTGATAATTCTTGTTAGAAAATTTGTTTGCTAAAGGATGTGGGAACTGATGGCTAGATTGTATAGGTTACTTTGACTTTATCAGGTTTCTCTTTCTAAACAAGGGTATTTTAAAATCTCGTTCCTCTGTAATGGTTTGGAAAATGTATCTTTTTATCATTTTGCTTTGAGAGAATAATAAAATTTTCCTCTCACCCTGAAGGTTCCAAAGAATTGTATTTATAATGTAAATTATTTAACCTTCTCAACAGTCCTGTGTGATTGATCTCTTTTAAGGTTAGGAGATATTTAAGTCGATATTTTATGAAGGATTATGGCTTGCTCAAAGATAGTTCTAATTTTGGAATCTGGACTTGTAAGCAAGAGGCAACAGGCTCCAGACTCGTCTTCCAAGACATGGACAGGTGTGACCTAAACCTCCCAAGAGAGTATCTGGACTCTATGAAATATCAGAGAACTGTCATTGCTCCCCTCATAAGATTTCTATCATTTTCTTTTGATGTAATTTATTGTTGAGAAACACTCTCAAGGACTTGACTGCAGTGCTTACTAAATATGTGGATTTTTAAAGACAAATTTAGGAAACTTCTTTAGACAAGAAATGAAATAGGAAGTAGATAAAGAGATTCTGAAAATCTTAAGGAAAGTATTCAATAATGAAGGCATGGAATTACTAGACTCTGGAGTCAGAAGGGGTCTCGACAAGTAGTCATTCAGCCGATCCAAGTAGTTCAGAAATTTGGGGAGGAGTGGGAGAAACAAGAAAATTGATCATAGTGACAGATTTTTCCTGTTCCCTAACAGAGTTTTGGGTCCAGTTTGTCCTATCTGGGAGGCCCATGACAGCACAAGCCACTGTTGCCCGCTCCTGACATCCTCTCCTCTCTCCATATACCCTGAACATATCTCAGTCATGGCATTATATTATCATCATCTCTTCCCTCTGCACTGTGAACAAATTGGGGAAACAAGCAGCATCTCACTCATCTTTCTATTGCCAGTAATTGCATTGGTACCCAGCATATAATAGGTATTTAACTAATGCTGTTTGAATGAATGAGGAAACATGCATAAGAAACACAAGTCATGTCTGTGGCTTCACTTCAGCTGCCTTGGATCTGAGGTCCTGAGGATTGAAGTGACCTTTCAACTTTTTAAGATAAACTAATTCTTTATAGTAGATATCACATGAATGTCTTTTCCAGATGAGATTTTAAACTCCAAACTTGGTCTGGTCCATTCCATATGAAAGTTCAAACCATGTGTGTGTGTGTGTGTGTGTGGTAAAATACAAACAACATGAAATTTACCATTGTGATAGTTTTAGGTGTCAGCTTGACTGGGTTAAGGGATACTCAGCTAGCTGATGAAGCATTAATTCTTAGTGTGTCTGTGAGGGTGTTTCTGGAAGAGATTTGGCATTTGAATCCGTGGACTGAGCAAGGAAGATTCATCCTCACCCAGTGTGAGTAGGTACCATCCAATCCATTGAGGGCCCACATTAAATAAAAGGCAGAGGAGCCAGGCATGGTGGCTCACACCTGTAATCCCAGCACTTTGGGAGGCTAAGGCAGGTGGATGACCTGAGGTCAGGAGTTTGAGAATAGCCTGGCCAACATGGTGAAACCCCGTCTCTACTAAAAATACAAAAAATTAGTCTGGCATGGTGGTGGACACCTGTAATCCCAGCTACTGGGGAGGCTGAGGCAGGAGAATCTCTTGAACCTGGGAGGTGGAGGTTGCAGTGAGCAGAAATCATGCCATTACACTCCAGCCTGAGCAACAGGAGAGAAACTTTGTCCCTCCCCAAAAAAGAGGCAGAGGAAAGGTGAATTCACTTTCTCTTCTGGAGCTCTGGAGCTGGGACACCCATCTTCTGCCCTTGGACATCAGAACTCAAGGTTCTCAGGCCTTTCAGACTCCAGTGACTTGCACCAGGGGCTTCCCAGTTCTCAGACCTTAGTTCTTAGGCCTTAGCCTTGTCCTGGAGCTGAGAATTATGCCCTCAGCTCCCCTGGCCTCAGGCCCGCAGGTACAGTCTGAGTTATGCCAGAGGCTTCCCAGGTTCTCCTGCCTGCAGAATGCATATTGTCTGACCTCTCAGCATTCATAATCTCATAAGCCACTTCCCGTAATAAATCCCCCTTTATCTATCTACATATAAGATCTCTGGAGAACCCTGACTGACACAACAGTTGTAGCCATTTTAAAGTGTGTGGTTCAGTGACATTCATATACTCACAATATTTTGCAACTATAACTGCTATCTCATTCCAGAATATTTTCATTACCCCAAAAAGGAACTTGATACCAGTTAGTGATAACTCCCCCTTCCTCCTCACTCCCGGACCCTGCAACGTCTACTCTGTTTATTTTATAGATTTGCTAATTCTAAACATTTCATGTAAGTACAATCATACATGTTTTCAAGGTTCATCACTGTATCATGTATCAGTATTTCATTTCTTTTTAAGGCCAAATCTTCCATTCTATGGATAATACCATATTTTGTTTATGTCACATCACACTTTTATGGAGAGATTTGTCATATTATGAGTCAAATTTTTTTTTTTTTTTTTTTTTTTTTTTTTTTTTTTTTTTTTTTTTTTTTTGGCTCTAAACATCACAAATTTGACGATCCTGGTAACTTTACAATATTTAAATTTATAATCAAGGCCTGACTATAAAACTGATTTCTATTCCATGCCCACTTTTCCCTTTTGACTGTAATTATTGTTTATTGGTGGTATTTTCAAAGTATGGGGCAGAGGCAGAATGGCAGACTATAGTATTAGGTTGGCACAAAAGTAATTGCGGTTTTGGACCCTGAATTTTAAATCATAACTAGGCTCAGACACATCTTTATTAATCAAAATAAGAACCATTACCATCAACACATTTTTACCAATGAGAAATAAGTTTGCTTATGCCTGTAGTGTACAAAACCCATGCTTCAGGATTCAGCAAACTCTTGGAAAGCATTTTCTGCATCCTGCTGGTTGTGGAAGCATTTTCCTTGCAAAAAGTTATTGAGTTGCTTGAAAAAGTAGTAGTCGGTTGGCGAGAGGTCAGGTGAACGTAGGGGATGAGGCAAAATTTTATAGCCCAATTCGTTCAACTTTTGAAGCATTGGTGGTACGACATGCGGTTGGGTGTTGCTGTGGAGAAGAACTGGGCCCTTTCTGTTGACCAGTGCTGGTGTGAGCATTGCAGTTTTGGGTGCATCTCATTGATTTGCTGAGCATATTTCAGATGTAATAGTTTCGCCAGGATTCAGAAAGCTGTAATGGATCAAATTGGCAGCAGAACACCAAACAGTGACCATAACGTGTTTTGAGGTCAAGTTTGGCTTTGGGAAGTGCTTTGGAGCTTCTTCTCGGTCCAGCCACTGAGCTGGTCATTACTGGTTGTCATATAAAATCCACTTTTTGTCACAAATGGAGAAGTTGTTTGTTGTTGCATAGAATAAGAGAAGGTGACACTTCAAAATGATGATTTTTCTATTTTTGCTCAGCTCATGAGGGACCCATTTATCGAGCTTTTTTGCCCTTCCAATTTGCTTCAAATGCCAAACATCTGTAGAATGGCTGACATTGAGTTCTTCGGCAACTTCTCATGTAGTTGCAGGAGGATCAACTTCGATTATTGCTCTCAGTTGGTCATTGTCAGCGTCCGTTGGCCAGCCAGTGTGCTCCTCATCTTCAAGGCTCTCGTCTCCTTTGCAAAACTTCTCGAACCACCACTGCACGTTCGCTAGCAGCCCCTGGGACAGATGCATTGTTGATGGTGCAAGTAGTCTCCGCTGCTTTATGACCCATTTTGAACTGGAATAAGAAAGTTGCTCAAATTTGCTTTTTGTCTAACATCAGAGCAAGTAATAAGTCATTAGCAGAAAAACATACAGTGAGAAATGCCTGTTAAAATGGTGTGTAACATAACCACATTTATTTAAGAATGTATTCCCGTGTCAAATGGTAAATTCAAACAATGTAAAAACCGCAATTACTTTTGCACTCACCAGTAGTTTTGCTGAAAATGACAGTAGACTAACGAGGGGTTAATAAGCGTTTGTGACTTGACTGAATTGTAAAATAGAGCTTAAGTATACATGAGCTTGATATCTTTTAGGTCCTTCTAGAAGTCAGTCAGGATTAGAAAATTCCTTAGAGGTATGTTATGAAACAGTAGCTTGGACCTTCTCCATTTGCTTGGGAAACCAAGCCTTCACAATACTGTTAAACTCTCTAAATACAGGGACTCCAGTTTTGGTTTAACAGCTAGTCAAATATTTGAGTACCTTATGTGTTCAATGCACTGAGTAGAATTCAGATATTAGAAGTTCATTTCTAGTATAAAAAGTAAGAACATGTATGCAAATAAAAGTTAGGACATATTTCCATATGTTAAAGAACTTTATATTTCTCAGTGTCAAATATGAGAAACAAAAATTGTAATTATTCACTTGGATGATAATTGATCTCTTTTCTCTCTCTCTCTCTTCTGTTGCTCTATCACTCACAAATTCCCAGTAATATGAATTGATTTGCCAAGGTTTAAATTTACTATCTCTAGAGCTTTGCGAAGATTATAGTATCTTTGTTGCTGGGAGATGAATGACTAGTCTGGTATTACTTATACAATTTGAAAATCAACAGTTTGTGTTGGAATTTGCACTTATTTCACTCAGAGGTGAATTCTGTTTCTTGCCCCTGCCCTGCCCCTCACTTCTGATTTACCAGTAAATATTAATATGCGTTCACAGATCATTGTTCAGACTTCCCACAATCTAGCTCTTTTGCTTGCTTCTTTTCTTTTTTCTTTTTTTTTCAGGTTATTAATAAGTAGTTACAGAATTTTTAAGGATATAGAGTAACTATAACAAATGTTGTGACCAGGTGCCCCACTTTTTATTGTGGCTTTTCTTCTTTCCAGTTAGAACAATGTATTGAACTGCTTTTAATGCTGCCTCAAGAAAATATGAAACTCCAACCCATGAATATTGGCTTTAGGAAGATACTACTCCATCTTATCCACTTATCACCTCCAACATGCCACATTCTGTGTGCATATTTTGGGAACTTTCTCTCTGCTTTCTGTGATGATAGGTTTCACCCCGAAAACTCATTGCAGGGCTCGCTGGAAACTGATTCTGTGGAGGAAACAGTACTAAACTGTCATGGATATTGCAGACTGCATTTGCTGGATGGTGCATGAGGCTGTTCTGACCCTGTTCATTGCTTGAGTTAAAACCATTTAAAATTCCATGTCTGCAGAAGATAGTAGAACATTTGGTCAAAGAAAATAATACATTTTCAGAAAAAATACTCCCCAAACATATTTGTCCCACCCTTAACTTCTGGGTTACTTCTCTCTCACTCAAGATAGGCAATGTAACATTAAAATTAAAGTTCTTCTTAAAAACATTTCCTTAAAATCATAACCTGGCTGGATGAGGCCAGGATACCTTTAGGGAGCTGGTATGGTGAACTTCAGGAGCTTTTTTTGTTATAGCTTTCAGAGAAAACTAGACTTCACAGAATTCCCAAGGTTTTACTCCCATGAGCAGAATTTAGTTTTCTTAGAGAATAATTTAGTCTAATCCTCATATCAACTGGGAGCCCCTGGAGCTCAAGGAATTTGGTTTGCACCTCTGTTAATTCCATGTCTTGCAGAAATCCAGAGAAGAGTTTATTTCTGCAGCTTGCCAGAGCCGTATGTTCTTGTGGTTCTCTGCTTCCTGGGTTTATAATTCTACTTGTGATGTGTCTGAGACACCCTTGAATGACTTGGATTTGATACAATCAACGTATTTTTGAGTTCCATGGCACATTTTTTCATGACAACAATGAGCATTATTAAAGCTTTTGTAGAGGAGCTGGAGGAGAATTTACAGCAAAGCAACTCTAGCTGCTTTAAATGGTGCTGTAGTTCACCCATCCTCAATGACCCTATTCACTGGCCTCTAGCTTGTGCTAGCTTTCTGGCATCTTCCTTACAATTCAGTTCCCCTTCTTTCTTCCTTATCTTTGTTCTTTTCCAGTAGTAAAATTCTTCCTGCCTCTTAAAACTATAGAGCAGCTTCCCATTCTCCTTTATGCCCTAAGGCTGACACCCAAGATTAAAGATGGGGGTGGGTAGGTAGGGGAGAGTGAGACCGACAGACAGACAGAGACATTCATTCTACCTCCAGCACTGCCATTTTCTAGTCATATGACTTTGGCAAGAACACCAATTTCTTTACCTTTAAAATGGGAATAATTAGATAATTATGCAAAGCACTTCCTTTTGATGAGGACAGCAAATCTCAACCAGCAGGAGCCGTGGATCTGTCTATTGTCTTTCCTTGGAAGATGATGATGATGATTTTCACTACGCTGCCGCCACTATTTTTGACAATAATCCAAGTGTGGTGTTTTTAGATGTTCATATCTTAGTAATTACTCCTCTCTAGATTTCTGTTTTCTGCTAGCAAGGTAACACTGTACTGCTATTCACAATACCTTACCAGCTTCTGGTTAATATACTTTCTGAGATTATACTTTAGTCCAGGGGAATCCAAATGACATCCTTTGATGCTGGAAGCATCTTGAATCGCTACCTGAATACCATTGCATTTTGTGTTTTTTTCTATTACAAATTAACTAACTTTAAGATGGTGTGTAAACAAATCCTCATTGAGATCTTATAAACATAATCGGTTCATTGTCCAACGTGTACAGCAAGTCAATACACGGAGACACCAGGTTTCAGCAGAGAAGAGGTTTAGTTGTACAGCTGCTGAACTGGAGGAAAACTCAAATCCGTCTCCCACAGGAGTTTGGGGTTGGAATTTTTAAGGGTTTTGGAGTGGGCTGAAGTGTGGAGATTGTTGATTGGTCGAAGAGTGCAGGGTAAAGTCATGGGACAGGGAGATGAAGAAACTGTGTCCTTATGCTGATTTGATGGTTCCTTTGTGGGGGTCTTTAAACTGGTTGGTGTAGGTTGTCCTGTTGGAATTCATGCAAATTTCAAACAAAACCGTTAGTATTCTAACATCAGACATCCTATCTATCTTATAGGAGCAATGGGATGAAAATATTGAGAATCTAGCGCTATGTGGCTTTTGGTCACAAGAAAGTAGGTCAAAGAGCGGCATGATTAATGCTTAATTATAACTATATATTCTGTCTGGAATTCTTGTTAACTCAGTGAGGACAGCTTCAATCTATGACTGCACATAGCAGATGGAATGATTACTCCAGTGCCCAAATTATGTAGGAATTGGGTTCTTGCTATACTTAGTTGATAATAATCACTCCAGTGATTCTCTTTATTATGCAGTTTGATATACCACCGTACTGACACACAGTCCATTCTAACATTCTGTTGTTGGTAAAGACATACATGCCAGGATACTGGCTTACTAAACAGGTAAGTAGTAAAACCAATTTCAAGCCCATTATAAAAAGTAGAAATTAGGCCAGGTACTGTGTGACTCATGCCTGTAATCCCAGCACTTTGAGAGGCTGAGGTTAGAGGATTGCTTGAGACCAGGATTTGAGATCAGCTTGGGCAACATAGCAAGACCCCGTCTCTACCGGAAAAAAAAGAAAAAGAAAAAAAAATTAGCTGGGCATGGTGGTTTGTGCCTGTGGCCACAGCTACCTGGGAGGCCAAGACAGGAGATTGCTCGAGGAGTTGAAGGTTACGGTGAGCTCTGATTGTGCAACTGCACTCCAACCTGGGCAACAGAGTGAGATCTTATCTCAAAAAAAGGAGAACTTGAGAGGGAATACATTTGTACAGCACATAGTTAAATGGGGCTTTGGTTACATATTAGTGTTGAAAACAAAAATAAAGTGATTGTAATGGGCGTATATTAACTATGACAGGGAATATATTAAAGCAAATTTTTCCCTCCATTTTAATCAATGTACAAACACTGAGTTTCTTCAGTTTGCCTAGGTTTTTAGTTTCTAACTGTTCTAACACACTTAATTGCCTATGTGAAAACCCATGTAAAATTCTATGCCTCTAAAAGATAACGGAACATTTGCTCAAAATATTTTACCTTTGTTATCTATCCCTAAGGAGGAAAACATGCTTTAAAGGTTTTTCACATTTTACGTGTTTTTATTTGCATAACTGTTTAAGATAACAAACATTTTCCATTTTCTTTTCTTTGCCTTATATGGTTCCCATGGATGGCCTGAGTGCCATTCTGCCCTGTCTTATACACAGAGAGGATGATGACCAGGGTGGCTTACCCCTCAAAGCCTGGTGTCCTTGGTGTCCTTGGTGTCCTGTCCAGCTTACCTGCCAGGAAGCCCTGCCATTGTTTGTTTCAGTAGTTGGAATCTGCTTTTCTGGACTGTTTTAAAGTTCACATTGAACTTGATAATGAAGTTAATGTCTGTTTACTATGTACACCCTTGCCCCCTTTTTCTGGCCAGGAAAACAGGTCAATATGACTCTGTAATCATTATTTGAGTCACATCTCATTAGTAACTTTTAGTGTTTCCTTCTTTTATTCCTTCTTTCAGAGAACTTGTTGACTGCCTACTAGATGTTCAGCCCTGTGCTAGGCCCAAGGTTGCAGAAATGAGTGTGACTCAGTTTCTGCTATTGAAGAATGTCCTGAGGAATTTACATTGTGGCAGGGGAGACAAACATCTAAACCAGGGTGTCTGATCTTTAGGCTTCCCTGGGCCCCATTGGAAGAATAATTGTCTCGAGCCACACATAAAGTACACAAACACTAATGATAACTCATGAAGGAAGAAGAAAAAAAATCGCAAAAGACTCTCATAATGTTTTAAGAAAGTTTACAAATTTGCGTTGAGCTTCGTTCAAAGCCATCCTGGGCAGCATGAGGCCCGTGGGTTGGACAAGCTTGATCTAAACAGATCGTTATAGTGCCAGGCAGAGTTAGAGGGAGAAACACCAATGCTGTTTGAGAGCACTCCGGCGCTGTCTGAAAGAGGGGAAAAGATTTTACTGGAGAAGGCATTGAGCTGGAGCCGTGAGTCCGTCCGGGAGCACTGTGGTGCACTTTAGGCCAGAATCCTGCAAGGCTGCGGTGTGTTAGTGATGTATACAGTCCGCTATTCACACAACCTATCTTAATGCCAAAGGATGATAGAAAAGTGCCTGTCTGTGTCCTCAGACTTGCATCAGTGGTGGCCTGCTGAGCGCACTAGCCCCGTTCCTCCTCTGGAACCACCCACACATCAGGATCTCCACTTTACCGGCCTCTCTTCCCCGCAGCCAGGAAGCTGTAGTAGATCTGGGAAGGAAGGGTCTGGGTCTCTGGAATCTCCTCGCAGTGGCTCCCAGGACCCCTTTAAAGGGTCATGACCTGTAGTTTCATAAATACTCATCTGTTTATATGAGCTCTTGCCTCTCAACCCCCAACCCAAATTTAGTTCCCAGTATTTTTCCAGGGCATACAAAATATGGAGCAGAGCTTATTTCTGCATCAAATTTGAGACTTTTATTTTAGTTTTTTTTTTTTTTTTGTCTCTTTTGTGGTTATATTAGATTATTTTCAGAGGATCCCAGGAAATCCTGAATCATGTCCTTTTTGTGGGGAGGGATATTTAATGTTGAAATGGACTGTGTCCCTCTTACCATATTAAGTAGTTTCAAGACAAAACCATTGGGAAAGAGCTTGCTATCATTTGACCAAGGAGAATGGTCTGTTGAGTGCCGCAGAGGTGCGTGTGTGTGTGTGTGTGTGTGTGTGAAGATTTCTTGAATTCAGCAAGAAATGATTATATTCGTCTAGAAATTCAGAGAATATAAAAAGTAGGGAAAAATTTTAAAGCTCCAAATACAGTTCTCTAAAAACATTTTAAGTTAATCTTTTTATACCAATTCCCAAATGGTGAAAGACAAGCAATGGTGAATAAAATATCAGCTGTAGGGGTTCCTTAGACCAGAATATACTTTAAACTCTGCAGCAGCAACTAAGTTAAGGCTGTTCCCATCCCTAGCAATCAGTTGCACATTTTAGATCCATCTGGGGTCAGTTTTGAGTTCCAAAAAGTCATATTGCCCAAATGTCAGTGAAAATTGAGTTCAGTGGTGGGACCCTAGTATCCTGAAATAGGTTTGTGCCTTTCCATTTGTGTGTGTAAAGTGTGGGTGCTGGGAGACCCAGAGTCAGGATTTTTCATTTACTGCCAACACTGTTGCCAAGTGGATGTCTCCTTATCCCTAAAGAGGGGACAAATAATGGCTATGTACAGACTAGCATGTGATTTTATGGGTCTTAGTTGTAGGCACACTGTTGGAGTTCTTTTCTTATCTTAGTATAAACTGATTATTGAACCATCCATTTCAGAGAATTATTTGGTCTGGTTTTAGATAATAGGAGTCTCCCTGGTAGTGTTTTGGATGACTTCATTGCTTCACAGGTCCACAGGGGCTGTTTCAAGAATCAGAAATGTTGAAATGGACCTCACCGACACGTTAGCAAAATTGGACAGCTGTTAGACTTGAATATCAGCTGCTTTGCTCACTTTGCTTTTTTGTTTGTTATAATGAGCTCCTGAAGTAGGGGTCTAACTAATACATATTCTGAAATCTCTGTGGTAGAAATGCCTTGCGTCTATATTATGAATCCTTGGTAATTCAAAACAGTTTTCATAAGGAATCTTTCCATAAAGCAAGTAGGGTGTCCCCCTCTTCCTGTAATTCATTTTCATAAAGTAATTTACAGAGTTTGAGACAATAGATAGTTTTTGCTTATCAAAGATAATCTTTGGAAACCTGCGAAGCCTTCACTGTAACAAGGTCCAGAGAAGATTGTCCTTGATATTTTCTGCTGCTTTCCAAGTGGTAGATAGGGATGTGGTCTTTCCACTCAGAGGCTTTGTGCTCCTTAGAGTTGTCCTTGACTTTGATCAAAGTTGTGTTCAGATTCCTCAGAAAAACACTTGGAAGATCTGCTTTGAATTTCTTTATAAAATTATGTGTTTGTTGCATTGCACAGATAACTGCAAAACACCTAGTATGAATAGATGTTGTAAAACAGGTTAGACCAATTAGCTCTTTTCCGTTTAGGGGAGGAATCAGCAATGCATGAGGGATGGTGTTTACATAAGGAATGTGGCAGATCAGATTTGCTTGCATTTTCTCACACCATCAGAAATACCAAATATCCAGCACTGTTTGAGACCAGCATGGTTAGCACAGGAACTCTTGGATTAGGCTTCATGGACCAGATTGTGGTCAAAGTATGGGATTCACCAGAAACTACATGTGAAAGTTTTTTTAGTTTTGAGTCATCCTCTATGAAGTTCTCCTCCTGAAAGGATGACATCTTAAGACCAGAGATGTAATTTCTAGCCAAATTAGATGGAGCCCTTTTGTTACCATTGTTGCTGTTAGAACTTTCTTACTCTTTTACAATGGGGTTCTTAGCTTGGGTTAATGGGTGCTTAACCTGAGTTCATGGGCCCTGCAATGAATGTAATTCCCTGACATTGTCTGCAAAAGTTTGTGTGATATGGATGTTTTTTGTTTGGTTTGGTAAAGAGAGGGTTTATACATGCATTAAGTTCTCAAATGCTCCATGACTACCAAAGACTTACAAAGAAGCCAGTGATTTTGAGACTGGTCATTGGTCCTCCCATTGAGCTGCATCCTCTTTGCGGTACCAATCCTCACAGCTCACATGGTCCCAGCATATGATTCCCTATCACTTATGAGCCCATAGACAAAACTGTTAACCTGTATTTTTATGTGTAAATTTGACATAGGATTGATGGTCAACTCTTTAAACTACTGTTTGGATTTTTAAGCTGGAGCTTGCTGGGTAGTCTTTGTGTCATTTCTTCATGGGATATTTATTTGCTGTAGTCTGCCTTAGCATGACCTTTAGACCACGCGCACTGGACAGTCTAACCACAAAAAGCTTCAGGATGGTCTTAATATTTGTAACTGCAGTCTACCCTGAGTTATAATTGATTTTTTTCTTTTCTCTTTTTTTTTTTTCTTCCAGCCTGGGAAAAATTGGGCAACTTAGCCAGGAATTCTTTGAGATACTACGGTGTGTTCTCTCCACATTTCTGGAAGCTTTTATATGTTGTTCTTCTGTTAGTTGTTTTGGTTGTCCTCTATCTTCCCTTCAGCAAGATTTACTCAAGCGGAGGAAGCACAGAAAAGACAGGTTGCTGAGCTGAGGGATTAGGTGAGCGAGCGCTTGCAGGACTCTTTGTCCCCGCCAAATGATCTTTTAAAGAAACTATTGGGTATTTTTTTTTGAATTTCCCAATTGTAGTGTGAATTCTTCTTTGCCAAATGGCTTTTGGGGCTTTGCCTGGACCCCGTGTGCCAGAGTCAGAGATTCATCTTGGCCAGACACTGCCACATATTGAAGAGGGAGCTGTTTCCAGGAAAGCTCAGAGAGCTGTGGCTCCTAGAAATCTTTCCTTAATTGTATGAGCCAGGCCTCAGCACTTTTGACCATCTGGAAAATTTTGGACCTGAGCACCAATATCTGTCTCAGATCTTTTTATTCTCATTTCATGAGCTTTTATTTTTATTTTTAAAGAAAGAAAAAGAAAAGAAAGAAAGAGCAAAAGAAAGAAAAAAAAAGATGAAAGAGAGAAAGAAAGAAGAAGAGAAAGAGGGAGAGAGAACGGGATTCTTCTTCTATTGCCCAGGCTAGAATGCAGTCTAAAAATGGGTATTAAAAACCTCTTTTATGCCAATAATTGTGTTTAACAATGGAGACAGGAAGGAATAAGGGATGAAAATAACAAACAAGCAGCCAACCAATATTTTATTTAAACCTGTGAAATGCTATGCAATTGCTGGGGAGTGATTTACTTCCAATTATGTGGTCAATTTTAAAATAGGTATAATGTGATACTGAGACAAATGTATGTTTTGTGGATTTGGGGTGGAGAGTTCTGTAAGTATTTGTTAAGTTTACTTGTTCCAGGTCTGAGTTGAAGTCCTGGGTATCCTTGTTAATTTTCTATCTTGTTGATCTGTCTAATATTGACAGTGTAATGTTAAAGTCTCCCACTATTATTGTGTGGGAGTCTAAGTCTCTGTAAGTAACTAAGAACTTGCCTTAGGTATCTGGGTGCTCCTGCATTGGGTGCGTATATATTTAGGATCACTAGCTGCTCTTGTTACATTGATCCTTTCACCATCATGTAATGTCCCTCTTTGTTTCTTATGGTCTTTGTTGTTTTAAAGTCTGTTTTAAGCTACAAAAATTACAGCTTTTTTTTTTTTTTTGCTCTCCATTTGGTTGGTAAGTCTTCCTCGATCCCTCTTTTGAGCTTTTGTGTATCCTTGCATGTGAGATGGGTCTAGATACAGCATACCAATGGGTTTTAGCTTTTTATCCAATTTGCCTGTCTGTGTCTTTTGATTGGGACATTTAGTCCATTTAATTTTAGGATTAATACTGACATACA